>JABUQX010060292.1:52500-55000 GCA_015478945.1 Trachelipus rathkii | reverse complement strand
TGCATGCTTCGGACAGTCGTCGTAAGATCGCCGTAAGAGACCTAATCTTCTACGGCTGAAGGTATCGAATCGTCTTTGTTAAAAGGGCATGTTAGAAAATAAATGGTGATGGAGAAACAGAGAAGAGTGAGTAAGTGCGGATTTGTAGTTTAGAAAGAGTAGACGTTTAAAGATACTTGCTGTGCTGTGGCGTAAGCAAGTAGGTAGATGGCGAAAATGCGTGTAGAGATGAGTACGCGCGATGGGTAAGAATTCAGTATAAGTAAGATATGTGTATGTCGTGAACTGGATCTTAAGAAACAGAAGAAAGCTATGAAGAGAAAAATTAAGCAGACAAGAACTGGGAAGGAGAGGAGTTGCGATTTTTCTGATGTATGACATCGTATTTTTGTCTCACAGAGCATATTGTAGATTTTCGTTTGTAGTGGAGTTGTGGTTACTAATGAGAATTATTATTTTCTAAATTTGATTTTAAAGTTGATGATATGTTTTAATGATTAGTCAAAGCTATTGTTTTCTCTCGGTTTGCCAACATCATTAGGTCCCATCTGAAGGGTGATGATTTATGAAGCCCAGAGTGCTTACTTTCTGGCCAAGATATTACCTATTTTGTCTTAATGACTCTGTACATTTACTTTTATGGACAGTAAAAAGACCCCGCTACAGGGACATCATCAGCCAATTGATTGTGTTTGTCCGCGAACTTTAATATAGTTGGCATAGGTGACCGGAGAAAAGGTAATTGGCTATAACTGGGCCATTGAGGGACGCGGAAATGAAAAGTATGAATGAATCATCAAGGTGGATGATTTCTGTGAGGAGCAAGAATAGGTATGTGTTTGTATTACAAGGATAATACATTCTTTCGGGGCTTACAAGACTAGCCATAAGTAACGATAGTA
Organism: Trachelipus rathkii; assembly: GCA_015478945.1. Classification (NCBI taxonomy): domain Eukaryota; kingdom Metazoa; phylum Arthropoda; class Malacostraca; order Isopoda; family Trachelipodidae; genus Trachelipus; species Trachelipus rathkii. The sequence goes on along the minus strand of JABUQX010060292.1, from coordinate 54,098 downwards.
ATGGAGGTGGAAATAGGATGATGGTATTCCTTTAAAGTCGCAAAACACGTCTTATGACTTGTATTTTTGTGTATTGAGTGAATTACACTATTTGTACAATCTCATGCGAATAACCAGAAATGTATTCTAAATCAGTGAAAAGGGTGGGTGAGAAGGAGGACGATATTTTTATCAACCGAATACTGTTCATATAAATACGTTAGCTTAAGCGTAATGCTAATAGATTGTGACTTGACGAAGAGGAAAGAATATTAAAAGTGAAGATACGCTCGCGCGCAGATGAATTTTAACGAGTCCTCGAGATAGTTACATTTAAGCATTCCGGTTATTAATTAAAAGTATGTGAGAGCTTCTATCTGCAAATTACACTTTATCTAGCTCTGCGGAAATAATGAAACAAGAATGACAACAGTTGAAAAAACTCTGAACAGCATTCACACTTGATATTATTGGTAAAGACCTTCCTCAGTTATTATAGCCTTATTGCACGGGACAAATAGCGCATATGTTGGATAAATAGCTAGAGTTAGCCACGGCATAAAACACTTAACCTGTTATATTCAATAGTAACCAGTGTGGAATGAAGAACGTATGCAAGTCAAATGCATTTAGCGGTAGAATAGTACTCAACCTTAAAAAAGCTTTGATGAATGTTTGCCTTTCCAACAATGGCCATAAATTGAGTGAAGTTCTACAATAGGAGATGGCTTGTATATGAAAACAACACTTTACTCTTATCTTAGTGGAAGGAGCGGCGGAAAAAAGTGAGACACTAAATGTTGCAACGTAAGTGTGAAAAAAAAAAAATGATGGGTTAACCATGTGAACAGTTTGTGGCAATGGCATTAGGAATCAAAGCCTTACCAACCAACATGACAATGGATACTTATCAACAGGGAATAGGAAGCTGTTCCGGAAGAGAGTACTAAAGATTAAGAAAGGGAGTAAGGGGAATCTTCATGGAATAATGAATAGGGATGGTACTTTCGTAACTGATGAAATGGATATAAGAAGAGTGTGGAAGGAACACTTTGAAAATCTGCATAACATTGTCAGTAATGAAGATGTGATAATGAATGTGTGTGTGGGTTTGAAAGTGTGAGAAGAAATAGGTATTTTGGGATGAGGTAATTGGTAGGGAGGAAATAATAAACTCCCAGATTCAATTAATTCATCACTTGCATTTATGACAAAATGACACTTCAAAGTGGTTGTATTTCCTCTAAAGTTCTGTTTTTACATACTGTAGAAAATTATTTACTACCGAAGTATGTAACAGTATGTAACAACAGAACGTTACACGCAATACAGCTACTTTGTAGTGTCATTTTGCCATAAATGCAAGTGATGCATTAATTTTGTCCGGGAGGTTAGGTTGAGTGAGAAAGTTCAAGAATGGTAAATTCGCACGTATAGATGAATTACTGGTGAAATGATTAAGAATGGAGGCGAGATTGTGATTGACTGGATGTAGGAGTTGTGTAACAAAGCGTTTATGAAGGGTATAGTTCCGAAGGGTTGGAGGAGAGCAGCAATAGTACCCTTATATAAGGGTAAGGAAGATAATGGGAGCTGCAGTAACTATAGGGAAATTAGTT
>JABUQX010060292.1:45000-47500 GCA_015478945.1 Trachelipus rathkii | reverse complement strand
ATTTTATAATTTTTTATATATATATATATATATATATATATATATATATATATATATATATATATATATATATATATATATATATATATATATATATATAAGAAAAATAGATATCCGAGGCAGTCGGAATATATGAAGACTTCCTTTGCATAGTTCTTGGGCGACAGGGCTAGCAAACCGGCACTTTACTTTTTTGCTTATAGAACTCCTGACCCAGTATTGAAAACTTATGCGCCTTGAAACACGATTTTCTGGAGATCTCTAGGAGAAGGAGATTCAAGGCCAAATGGAAGACGATACTTAGCTCCCTTGAAAGGGTGAGACCCTACCTGAGAATATACAACTCAAGGACTAGCATCGGAAACCATTACGCCGAGAAATAGTTTTCTGGAGTGCTCCAGAATCAAGAGTTTCCGGGCCAAAAGTAAGAAGGCCCAACTGACAGGGCGAAAGCCATACCTGGAAGATGGTAAATGCCAATTCCAATTTCAAAATTCTTTATTCAGAAAATACACAATTTACATTGTTAGGTTTGACATAGTTATAATATTGCTTTAGTATAATACAATACTTACTGATATACAATTTTTGAAAGGGGGCTACTAATTGCAACACAGTGTTGTGTCCTTTGAGCCCCCAAAAAATAATACAAGTATAACAAAATTTAAATTTAAATAATTGGGTTTAGGGATTGAGCTTGATGTAATACACTATAACAATTTAATTATGATACATACATAATACATGATACAAAATATGATATATATATATATATATATATATATATATATATATATATTATATATATATATATATTATATATATATATATTAATATATATATATTATGATATATATATATATATATATATATATATAAGGTGGTAATGAAATGCAGGAACAAAGTTCTGAAGGTTCTTCTCTTTTTTATAGGTAATAGAAATGGTTCTGTAAACATAATTTCTAGAAATTCAGTTTCGAAATGGAATGCGTGGCATCACTGAATTCATCAACGTTATTTGTCATTGTTAATCGATTTACCAATGCATATGAGATAGTAAAAGTGATATTTGTTGGAAGAGCATGTAATTATACATTTCGTCAACAGGCTGATATATGAATTTTACGTATATTAGATCGAATGTTAATGGCTGATAGGTTTTAAGGTTACAGCTATATAGACGTATCACAAGAGTATACACTCACATCCCAAACCTTTGCCACATTTTAACAGTGATTATGTGTGATGGGACAGACTGCATGGAACTTATTGCTGTGAACCCTTAATCTGCCTTGGAACAGCGCATTCTTGACAACATTGCCAGGAACCTAAGTATGAACTCCAGGAAAGTGGAACTGCTAATGGTGTCTGTCAGTCATGTGACTGTTTTGTCGTACTGCACAAGAACGGATTGCATCCGCACTCCCACAACTGACACCGTATGCAGGGCACTTTTCATACTAATTTTCTCCCAAGGGAAAATTACTGTCTTTGATTCGAGAATAAATCAGTTAGTAATAAATTTGCTTCGTCATCCTGTTCTCAGATGAAGTCACCTTTTGTTGAAATGACATCACAAATTATCATAACAACGACATGTGGACAGAGGACACTCAACACTGATTTGTACAAGCATTAGCGGCAATTTCGTATTAATGTTTGGCCAGGTATTATTGATGACTAATTCATTTGTTCATACTTTCTACCGCAACTTCGCAATGATTGACTATCAACAAGTACTAAGACACATAATTCCCGTTCTACACCGGGCGAAAAGTACGTGGATGATGAAGGATGGATCTCTAGCACACCTTAGCATGCCTGTTCCTCATTATTTGAGCACTACTTTCCTTGTAAAATAGAATGGTAGAAGAAGTACAGTGTCATCAGACTTACCCGATTTCAGCTGCTCCTTAGATTTTCATTTGAAGGAAAATCTTAAGACCATAATATACTCAAAGACTTCCCTATGCATTGATTTTGCAGTGATAGAAAATTCCATGGAATGAGCAAATCGATGAATTCATCGTGTTATCAATTGCATTAATTCATGGAGGGAAAACTCTATTGAATGAACCAATCGATGATTCGTAACCTCACCAATTGCATTTATTTATGAAGGAAACCTTCTATGGAATGAACCAATCGATGATTCACTGCGTTACCAATTGATTTTATTTATTTTTAGTCCCTATTATGGTTTCTATGAAGGTCAGTATGCCACACTTGCGTTTTGCTATTTCAATATCATTCTTACTCTATAGCTGTCAAATTTAACACTGTAACTCGAAAAGTATGCATTTCCGGATATATGTTTACACAACAAGATCATTTTTGTTACTTATATAGTGAGGGGGACCGAAGTTGTATTCGCATTTTGCAATATGTATGTATGTATGTATGTATGTATGTATGTATGTATATTATATATATATATATATATATATATATATTATATAATATCAATATAATAATATATAATATATATATATATATATAT
>JABUQX010060292.1:25000-37500 GCA_015478945.1 Trachelipus rathkii | reverse complement strand
GAGACGTAAAGAAGGAAGGGATAATAAATAATGAAATGTGGAATGAATGAGAAGGAAGGAAAGAAAGAAATATATTAAGTAAACTATTTTGTTAACAGCAGCAAAGGCACCGAATAGATCGCGAGAACAACCACAACAAGAAAGCAAAAGAGAAATTATGAGGAAGAGGAAGAGGAGGAGACCAGGGAGAGAAGAGAAGACACCGAGACTGCCAAAGAGAAATGGTACAGTCGGTTATAAGACGAGAAATGAAGAAGAAGAGAGACTAGAAGGAGAGGAGAGAGAAGAGAGAGAAGAATACAGTGAACGCGAGAAAACACGAAGAGGCTAAGCTCCACGAGTCTCAACACAGAGCGACCCCGACGAACGCGCGAGGACCAACAACCAGAGACAAGAGACGACACAATAACAAAAGTAAGGAAAAGAAAGAAAGGAAGAAAGGAAGGGAGAGCGAGAAAAAAAAGTAAGAAGATAGAAAGAGAAGAGAGGAGAGATAGAGAGAAGGAGAGAAGAAAAGAGAGAAAGAGAAGCGAGTCTTTAGAAGATAGAAGTAATAAATGAGAATAAGAAAGCAGAGTAAAAAACGGCAACGAATAAAGAGAAAGAGAAAAAAAGAACGAGGTGGGCATTAAAGATAGACTGACAAAATAAAAAGAGATATCTCAAGGAGAGCAAGTCTTTGGCAGAACAACAATTCAAAGAAAGAGATAGACTCGCGTCATCTACTCGAGGTTAGATACAAGAAGGACAAATTGTAGAGGACCCCTCGTACCCCTCGCTTATTGAGAAATAACAATGATCCATGACAATGCGCATATTGTGAATCCAAAAGACCCGCGAAAGCAAACCATAGATGTAAAATTGAATATTAATGTTGATGACGACATGTCGTCCATACTTAACAAAAATAAACCGCAAAAAAAATATTTTCAACTGGACAGCTATATCTGAGGTTCTCACCCGAATTTTAAATTATATAAATATATAATAATAAAAAAAAAAAAAAAAATATTAATTATATAATAATAAATATACATTATTATGTAATAGTATGGTGAGATGAGCTTTTAGGATTATGGAATGATGTGCATTTGGAGTATATGTTAATACGTGTAATTTATCGTTTATGATGTAGTGTGCGATGATAACTATTATGATTCATTATAATAAAATTGTAATTATGAAATTAAAATATAGTTCATTAAAGTCTTATTATTATTATTATATTTATCTATTCTGTCAATTAGTATAATGTGGTGTGAAAAGATTTAACGCAGTAGTGCATTCATTATTATTATTATCATTATTATTATTATTATTATTATTATTATATAAATTAATTAATTATTATGAATTATTATTATTATATTATAGAATCAGTATACATTTACAACATAAATTATTAGTTGTCCAGATTATTATTATGTTGCTTAAGTTTCAATTATATAGGACAGTGTATATTATTATCGATTATTATTCTATAGTCTATAGCATTGTGTAATATTATAATAATATTAGATGAATATGGATGGTATATATTATTTTCGAATATAGGACTGTCCCTTAATTGTGGCTAAAAATGTAATATGATATCTAAAAGGATTCATGAAATAAAAATCGCCACATGAGAAGAAGTTACAAATTTAAACGGAAAACCCAGTCAGGTTTCTCAGAAACCTTTTCCATAATATAAAAAATGAAAATCTTTTAATAGAAAAAGAGCAATGCGGATCTCTCTCCAATAGGGAAAGTATTGGGATGAAGTCAGTGCGCAGGAACGATGTAGATGTGGAATAATTTTCTCTGAACAAGTAAAAAATGAGGGTATGACAAACTGAGCGATTTATGTCAAGAATCTCTGAAAACAATACTTACTCGGCAGGAATAGAGGAAGAGAGACAAAAATGCACGAATTTGCGGATTTTCTCTCTCGTCGGGGTCTCAGTGCCTCCATGGTGACAATTTATACATCTCGCCTCCCTCCCGTCCAGTCGACCCCTCGCTCTCCTCTCTCCTCTCTCTCTCTCTCCCTCGTCTCTCTCTCTCTCTCTCTCCTCTCCAGCTCTCTCTCTCTGCTCTCACTATAGATATACTAAGTATAGTACCATATAATAATCAGATATAAGGTACCGGTATATAAAAAGTTACGGGACGTGTCTAAATAAGATAAGACCCACCTCAAGGGATAGTACCTAATACTATATGATTACTCCACTATTATTATATATGATTGTCTAGATACTCAATCGTGCCTACCTATATATCGTCAGAATATAAATATATAAATATAGATATATATATCGTCAATTGATAAAAAGAACCAGTTCGAATAGGATAGAACTCAAAAAAACTGTGGAAATTTTTTAGACAAGTGGTCTCGAGAAATAATTTGTTTGGATCCATAGAAAAGTGATGTTGAATATATAATTTCTGATATCTTTAAATAATTGAATTCAACAATAATGACTACAAACTAGGGGCCGACCGGGGCGGGATATTTTATGCGGGGCTGGGGCTAGGGCCGGGCCGGGCTGCTTCTAATAGACCGGGAGGGTAGCCGGAGGGCCGGCGGTTAGCTAAAATTAGAAATGTAAGTTCAAGAAAAACACTGAAAGTCTTTTAATTTAAGTAGTTGATGAAAATTAAATATAATTTACTCTTAATTTATAATAATTTTTAATTATAAAAAATGGATAATAATATTTTAATTGAAATTTATCAATTAATATAAATTATATTAATTTTCTGTAAATGTTTTTTAGAAAAATAATATTTATTTCTAGAAAGTAAATAGTTCAATATATTAAAATAATAAATTAATATATAAATTAAATAATAAATTATATATATATTAATAATTAATAAATAATAATATATAATAAATAAAAGTGGAATTAATATACATAATGATAGTAAATATAAAGAAAAAATATTAATAGAATAAATAATAATAATAATATTATATTAAGTAATAAGAATTAAGAATTTAAGAAAAAAATTAAAGTTAAAGTAATTAATGAAGAAGAAGAAGTATATTAGGCTATTTAAATTAAGATAAAGATATAGGTTATATAAGTTAAATATAATAAAATAAGATAAAAAATGATAAAGAAAATAGAAAGTTAAATAATGAATGAATAAGATAAGAAAAAAAACCCCGGCCAAAACGGACAAAGGAGCAGTGCGAGCAAGTAAAATATAGAGGTAATACAATAATAGTAGTATTCGAACGTCACAAATACTATATAGATAGTGACTACGGTAGACCAAGGATAAAGCAGTGGAAGAGGCGTTATAGAATGAGTGATATATATATATATGAGAAAATATAAATGTAACATAATAGAGAATAATATAAATAAAAATAGTAAGAGAAAAAAGGAAAAGAAGATTGGCGCTCAACAGTACGAAAGGTTAAGGCTAAGTGAATCAGGTACGTAGATAACGGCAGACTAACAGGACTGAAACGATGAGAGGTCATATAGATCAGGTCGTAATACAGTATTGGTGGTGATATAATATAGGGTCAGAATAAGTAGTAGAAAAAGTAGACGAAACTCTTATAGCCGTAAGAAAGAGAGAGTTAGGCACCGGTGAGGAAAAATAATCAATAAGGTATATGGAGATAATGCCGCAGAATAGAGGAGAAAGCGGAAAACAGATATAGGAGTAGATAAGTACGTTAAGAATAAATATAGTAGTTAAAGTGTCAAATAAATAAAATGAATTGAAAAGAGATTTCGGAAAAGATAGATATCTGTACATTCTCTTGAATTGATATTTTACGACCTCTGTAAAAAATAACACATATAAACAAGATTTTGAGAATAAACTTCGGGTGATTAACCATTTGCATAATATTTAATTGTCCCGTATACGCGAAGAAGAAAAGTGGCGTTTGATATATCAACAGTTCGAAAGATAGCTAATTATTATGTAAAAGAACCGAGGAGTGCCAATAATGGATAATTTAGGCCTCAATTGCTATGTCATGTTATAAAAACGAGTTCTATAGAGTAAATACGAAAGGAAGAAAAATAGTTGATTTATATTTAAAATGATATACTGTTATACTCTCTCTCGCTCGCAATGTGTCCAAAAAAGAGACCAAGCACACAAAAAGAGAGCTAATATGAGTACCATATAAGCAGAATATCCTCCTTTTATTTTGTTTGATTTAACCCTCTATTATTTAGTTTAAATTTACAGTTAACCCCCCGGTAGAAAGCCCCGGTTTTGCCTGATTTATGAGCCGAGAAGACAGCAGGGGGCCCCAGGTGCACAAGAATATGCGCAAAAAGCTTACAATCTCTAAATACTAGATGTAACGTCGCAGCCAAGATAAAGCTGTTAAATAATACTTATATTTGCTAAGAACCAATTAAAGCTCCAATGATGAAATTCTCACTCTGGGATATGTATACGACAACCCTACCTTAGAACAATACTCCCCAGCAGAGAAAAAAAAACACATTGTGATGAAATGGGCAGAGACCGCGGACGAGGGAAGCTGACACACAGTGGGTCAAGGAATTATAAGACATAAGGCACAAACAGCATGGCCTTATTCAACCGCACCATAGTCTGTTGACACTGTGGTGTGTGTCGAACGGGAAAGAGTCCCAATAATCAGTACATGAACTAGAGCCACACAGGAGCTCTTCGAACCGGAGTAGAAATACTCCACCAATGGTGACTGTTGTCCTATAGTGACAAATTCACCAAGGAATGGTTTCATGGCTACAAATGAGCCCACTGAGACGTAGACAGACATCATGGCTTAGACTCTGTAATAAGAGCACAAAGAATAATCTTTGACTAGCGTATAGCTTCATAATAGAACCGATTACCGGACAAAATGAGTAAAACCCAGGAATTTGGAAGCAGACGTCTAGATTGATAATGATCGAATTACTGAGAACTAGAGGTATAGTCCTAGACCCTGACTGTCGAGAATGATGTCGTACTTGTAACAATGTTTACGTACAAAAATTTGTGCTCTCAAGTATAGTAGAAATTAAGCTTCAAAGGGATAAGGCAATATAGACTTCTCACAACCTGGATGAGTGATGAAGTTTGCACCTCCAGACTCACGCAAAAGGCTTTTAGCGCCAATATGTGTATATTCAAAGTTTTATTGTCGGAGAGGGTTACAAAGTTAAATTGGAAATCAACAGAGTGTATCACAAGATTGTTTTGGTTAATGTACATTTTATTGTGTCAACATAGTGTTGGAAGTTAAGTTATTATCTCTAAAGCAGTGAGGGAAAGTAATAATGAAATGTAAGGAGAGCAACGTGGATATGTAATAGGTAGATAGAATAGTGTATGCTGACAAGCGCCAAAAGGATACATAAGGCTACTTGAGTATATAATATAGTAGTTATAAGAAGGTGTACCAAAAAATACCTCACCAATAGAGGAATACATATTCTCGCTCAGTTAGAGTGATATAGGTCACTCACATAATAAAAAAATATATATATAACTGTATAGAATTGAGTGATTGAGGAATAAGGATATAATATGTATGAAGATAATAGGGAGGGAGTAACTATCATCGCAAGGAGCCAAGCACAATTAGGTGATGTGAAATAAGACTAACTAATAGACATTATTAGGTGATAATAATGATCCTATATACGTAAGGTTGAAATGAATGTCCCTCAGGCGTAATAATAAGTGATAGAGTATATAAGAACAGATGACTATATATAGCAAATGGTGATTAAAACGACTAAAGGTGGATGATTATGAAAATATTCTTTTAAAGATCGATAATAATAAAATGACGATGTAATATAGAAATTATAATTCACTTCAGAAAACATGACATTGGATACAGAGAAAATCCAGTATATTTTTATTAAACATCATACATAAACAGTTGTGATGTCATAGAAAGAAGAAGTCAGAATAATAGCTCGGTGATATATCTGAAGGAGTAAGAATCTGATGAAACTTAAATGTATGTCAGTAATGAAAAGTATAACATTAAGAAGTTTTAGATAATAAATAAGGTGTCCGAAAGTAAACCTAGTAGCAAGGCCGTCTATAGCCTATATTAAATAGTAACTCGTAGGAAAGCTCAAGTTGACAAAATAAAGGTCGATCCAGGCTAGAAACGTAAAGGTGAAGAGTGTAGAGGGTAGGCGCCGTAATAGAGTGTAGTAGAAATAAAGTATAGACAACATAATTAACACTGTCATAATAATACAATGAATAACCTTTAGTTAGAATATAGATAGCCTATATATATACGTTAAGAATATAGTATAGTGTGTACTGAAACCTTGATCCCTCATGTGCGTATGTCCAATCTGAATTAAGATAATTCTTTATCATAGGCGAAAAAAAAACAATTAGAGTATATCACAGAAATGCCGTATGTCCTTATAGTAAGTGAATAAAACAAACAAAGTAATATAACAAAAGTAAAGAATCCAACAAGATCAAATATTACTACATATGTTCAAAATAGTAATACCAAGGAATGAGTCAATTAATTAGAATTCGGAAACTACGCCCGTGAATGGTGTAGGAAATGCAGAAGAAATTATAAAAATATAACAATAAATAAAATAAAGAACCTCTTTCCTAGGATAAGAGTAATGAGATATATATATAATTAAATGGCACGACTGAGTTTTTAAACAAAATACTATATAATAACAAAAAATTAAATGTAACATGAATAAATATTATTATATAGATACATATAATATAAATTAGATTATATATATATATATTATAAAAAAAAAAAAATATATATATATATAGCTGAATAGTAAATATATATATATACTAATAATATATAATAACGATAAAATAAATAGAAAACTATATGAAATGTATATATATATATATATATACTATAGTATATTAACTATATAAAAATATATATTACAGGGAGTAACATGTACTCACGTGCAGACCCCTTCAAAGACGGGGGACAAAATAATAAATAAAAAATTAAAATTAAAAGAAATGAAAGAATGAATGGTATAAAATTCAACACCCAATCAAAACTCCCAGTGCTGATGTAGCGACTATTATATTTTTAAATAATAGAAGACACGCAGATGATACGAAGGAACTTGAAGAGAGAGAGTATATAATAAACTGAGACAGCTTAGGAAAAACTAGAGAATGAAGGCAAATGACAAAAGAGTTTCACAGAAGAGAGTTTGGCTGAGAATAGTAGGAGGCATCGACTACATAAGAGTGAGACCTGAGATTGTTCGAACTAATTCACACAGATATCATGAGAAGGAGGAATTATAAGCATGGAGAGTTACCCCTTGTGCTCGATGGGGCGACGCAATGGTGGTAAGTATTAACATACGCCGAGAAGTCACCCACCCACTTGAAGAAAGAACCTACCGTACGTAAGTTAAACTAATAAAGAGGTACTGGAGCGTAAGAAAATAAGCTAGCCAACGTTCAATGATACAGGAAGAGAGAAAAGGAAGGTTGTCAAAGAGAGTTAAAAAGTAGAAGGGAAAGGTTTATAAATCTTTATTAGACTTAGATTTATTAGCAAACCATATCCAAAGAAGGACGCCGCAACCCGGAGAGAGTATTCGTCACTGCCAAATGTGGATAAACGAGAGGAGTATCCATCATAGAGGATGACCGAGCTTATATAATTGGTGAAGTAAAGTAGTTCAGAAGAAATATATAATTCCCTCAACTCTAGAACAGAAAAGAACTCCTCAAGCTTTCTTTGAGATCACCATTAGCTTAACCGTTTGTTATGATATGAGGCATGACCCGAGGTCACGCACTGGTCGCCATGGAAGGTTTCCCTTGATAGGTTCTTTGCTTATGCTCAGGGAACTAAGATGAAAATATATATTGAAGGGGTTTAAAGTTCAGTTACTTGTAATAAACTACCTTCAATAAGAAAATGAAGTAAATTATTAGATATTGAAGAGAGTAAGGCAGTTAGTCACGGTATAATTTAATGACGTTTCTATCCCAGAAGACTGCTTAGGATTCATCGTTAGTGACTAGCAGAGCTTCCTGCATCACAGACACCGAAGTACAATATATAAGATTAATATTATATATTAGGATAATAAGATATATAATAATAAGAGATAATAATTAATATATATATATAGATGTATATAATACAGTTAAAATAATATATATATATAGATATAATATTATATATATTAGAAAGATGAAAAAGATATAAGAATAGAATATATATATATAGATAATAGTATAAAAATAATTATATATATTAAATGTAATATATATAACTATATAATATATATATATACACGAATAAATAAATAAATAAATAAATAGTGACTTTTTGATTGGACAACTGTGAATGATGGTGCAGTAAGCAATGATGGAATGTAAGGGTGCAGTAGATGTCCGAAATATTGTATGTTCATTGGTGTTCACATTCATGTGAAAACAACAGGGCACTGCTTTAGGTCACCAAGGATTTTAATAGAAAAACAGGAAAGTATTTCCCAGAGACAAAATGGTCATAACTGATACGAGGGTGCGAAACAAAGTTTGTGGAAAGTGACGATGGATTGATTATTACAATTTAGTGAAATTTTTAAAGCAATTGTTAAAGCCTCAGAGAGATTGGGATGGATTAAGACATTGAACCTTCTTCAAAAACCTTGAATCTTTTGAAATCTGTAAGCATGAGCGGATTTATTATTCTGTAAGTTAAATTAATACTTTAACTTTATTCTCTTTCAATCTTCCATTATGTAATTGCAGTCTCTATTATTAGTAACAACAACTGTTCTTAATTATATTGAAAATATGAATTTTATTTTAAAGGTTTTCGTTCAAACATCGATAAACAAAGTTGCAAAAGAGCTCCTGGTTTCAGTTAATAAGGAACTGAGATCGCCGACTGTCGGAATAAATGTAAAATGCAAAGATATAAAGTAATTGCGACTCCTTTTCTTGATATTTCAAACCAGGAGATCAAGTTCGTGAGACATAGATAGATCCATACTTACCAATCATAGTATTGGCAATTTTACAAATATCTAAAATAAATTTAATCTATAGTTATATTTAGATTGCTAAAACTGTTAGTATCATTCTCACTCACAAAGTGCACTCCAGAAAAATATTTCTCTACTCTGAAACGGTCCAAAACAGTTCTAAATTCTATAAAAGAGGAAAGACTAACAGAACTGGCTTTAATGAGTACTCATCATAGCTACACAATATAAGCAGAAGAAGATATCGATCATTTTTCTGTTAAGAGAGCTAGAAAAAGAATTATTTATAATGGAAAATGACATTTTTCTTTCTATTTTCAAATTGGTATCAAGAGTAGAAAAAAATCTATTTATAATGGAAAATGACATTTTTCTTTCTATTTTCAAATTGCTATCAATGATAAATTATTTAATTCTCTTATATATATATAATAATATATACTACTATGACATTAATTTCTTATATTTGTAATCTATTAATTTTATTATTAATATAATTATCTTTATATATATATATATATATATTATTATAAATAATAAATTTATATAATTTATCAACCGAGTATCTCTAATTTGCTAGGATATTTAATAATATGGGAGATGGTTCGTGGAGCATGCTAATGATACTTCCGAAGGATAATGGAATAGTGGTGTCAAAACTTGCAAAACATTAAAAATAAACTATTTTACGATTTCATTGACTTCACCAAACCAGAAGAATGGGCAATAAACGGCCACAGTTATTAGTAGAGATTAGTTTCAAATGGGACACATAGTGGGTTTTGAACCCTTACATGTTCTAGGCAAACTCACTATATTTGATAATTATTTACACGTTGTCCACCCACCACTCACGGCAGAGGCCCTATGTCAGGAGGGGGGTGCACGCTAAAATTTCATCCCCTAGCTTAAATTACGCAGATGAGCACAGACGCAGGCTTAAAGTGAGGGAGATTAAATTCAGCCAAAAACACAGGAATGGAAGAGAATTCCACTAGAAATAGGGGCAATATAACGAAGCATATCGAAAGAACAAGCACCGCACGTCAATTACGGCTAAGGAGATTACCTACATACAATACTATTCAAACCTCGCGTGCTCGAATATACTTATCGAACCACTATAGTGAATCTAACTTAGGGAGCAAATCACGTCGATGGAAAAAGGTGAAAGAACTTGTACTGGTACGCGCACGCTGTAATGCTCACCTGCAACACAGTGCCGCTGCAATTCTTGGCCAGAAATTATAAGAAAAAAGGATAAACAGCACCAACATCGCGCCCTGACGCATAAAGATAGAGGGTCAAGTGAACTGGAGAGAACAAACAGTTTATAAGCCTTTGCTTTTGATCATACGACCCCTGTCCAAAAGCCGGGTGAACCAGAGCCCCCCCAGATATGAGAACAGTACTCCATATCAAGGGCGATGAGACCCTTGTATAGCTGGAGAAACTGAGGAGAAGAGGAAAAAAAATCTCGCAGTCTAAAACAGAAACTCCCAGGTTTCATTGAGCGCCCTTAGCAACCGTTGTTAGAGTGTGAGGTTCCAGATATTTTTTTGTTATTGTTAAAGGCCAAGGATTTTTATATTTTGTCATATCAGGAGAACGAGAGGAACCCGAAAAAGATATTGAAGTCTGAAGGTGTTTTGAGGGGGAGATTTGTAGAATTGAGTTTTTAAACAATTGAATTCACAAGGTTGAGACGACCCAATCGGAAATTCTATCCAGATCAGCAGAGAATAGAATCGGAAAGATTAAAGACGAGAGGCAAATTCCAGAAGTAAAAGATGGAGCAGAATTGAAAATGACTTGAAGAATGAAGGGTCGAGGATTATCCATCAGTGGATGTATAGTTAGATGTGTGCAGGCATAGAGAAGTGATCATATGAAAAGTAAGAATTAAAAGTAGGAGATAAGTATAACATAACCCTGAGGAACAACCACTATCTCAGAAAAAGAGTAAAAAATGGGGAGGGGGGGGGGGGATAAAAAAACAGCGCTCCTAATCAACCACAGCCGAATTGAGGCGCTTGAAAGAAGCTAGACATAGTAAGCAAAGAGAAGAGGAAAACCCTAAAAGTGAGGGGCAGCTGGAGTAAGCAGTGACGCATGCCTACCGGCTTCAAATGTTTGGATATGCTCTAAGCGCCCACCACACGCAAGTCTCCCCGTAGTTCCTGAGGGCGTAAAAACCATAATCGGTTTTAAATAGGAAAGTATAATCACAGTAGACTTACGACGCGTAAAACCTTATGAGCGATACGGAAGAAGGAATGAGATATCCAGATTGGATCTAAGATATGTTGAGATAAGTAGGTTTCAAAGATCTTAGAGTTAGAATTACAGGTGAGAGGCTATAGGGCGATAGTTACATCTAGTAATCACTATAAATTATATATTATAATAAATATGAAGGACAGAAGCGCTTCCTTTTTCGGAATAGATTGGACATGTGCTTTGCTTTCAACACTGAGGGAAAGTGTTAGGTTTGAGACATATGAGAATATAGTTGAACGAGGTGAGGGGCCAGCTCGCGAAAGCACACTCCCTCAAACTCGGGGATGGCCAATCGGGCCCCCGCCTTTCCTAACGAGTGTCATAGACTCAGGAGCCCCATCGCACCGATCAAGATGTATCACAGCAAAACATAGTAGAGCACCTTGAGATTGACGAGAAGTCGGAGATGGAGAATGCAGAATCGTCCAGGGATTTAAGTTAGAGGAAATAGGTAGGCAACGAAGAGAAATTGCGGGTCAGTTGGAGAGTTAGCACAGAGCCATCAGATCGAATAAGAGGAGGATAAAAGGCAGATTTACAGAGAAGTTGTTATGAAGATTGTTTTTGTGGCAGAGGCCAGAAAGATTTCGTTCAAGCAGGAAGAACCAAGGGAGAGTAGCGCACTTTCGTTTGATGAAAGGCCGCTTTGCTCGTCGAAAGAGTATCCCTGCAACGATTTCTAGCTGAATGGAAAATTGAGCGAGATAGTTGATAGCGAGAACTGAAGATTTTTTCCACCCCTAAGCGCTGTCTCTAGCCCGAATGCCAGAAGAACAGGCACGTCGAACCTATATGGATTATGAGTGATAGAGAAAATCTTAGTCGAAGAAGGATAATTCGTAAACCTTGCTCATACTCACGTAAAATAACGTAACGAGTACGCTCCCACCGTAATGCAGAAGCGAAGCGTCATCAGAGTCCAAAAGCAGTCAGCCAAAAATTGCTGATAAGTTAGACTGTAACTGATAGTCGACGCAAAGCCCCCAATCACCCCCGAGTCAAAGTCCAGAAAAAAACCGTGGAAAGGGCCAGGAATGAAGTTTGTAGAGAGAAGTATAAATTAAGTAGAATTATAAGGTTGTGTCCGATATTTATCAAATATGGACGCGAAATGTAATGTATTTATTAGAGAGAAGGAACTAGTTGAAAACAGAATTAGAGTCAAGTGTGTTAATGTAAGAAATATCGTTGGGATGATCCGGATGTTGTAGCAAGAGTTCTCTTTGATTA
>JABUQX010060292.1:0-7500 GCA_015478945.1 Trachelipus rathkii | reverse complement strand
AATATATATATATATATTATATAGTATATTTATTATATAATATATATAGAATTACAAAAAATGAGATATTACTATAAGAATAGATTTTTTCTTCACGTCTAACGTGATCAGCTGCCGCGCCCGACACCCCCTTGGTATAATTATCAGAGGCGCACTCAGTTAATTTGACAAGCCACATACTCTAGATAATGACCCATCGTGTATATTTCAAGTATTAGAAATTGTAGATTGAGTTGAAGTGAAAAATGCAACAAAAAAACCAGTAAAAGTTTTGAAAAAAAATGAAAATTGTGAAATAGGCTTTTCTTTGAACAGAAAAACACCTGAAAACGACGTTTTAGAAGTCAAATAAGCCTAGTTTGCTTTTTTCTTGATCAAAAACTATCTTAAAATTAGAATTTTATGTCCATTTGTAGGTGGTGGGGGCTAAAACGGGCGTGCTGCTGGAGCAAATATCAGAACACACTCGCTCTCTATAATGGGGTTCCTGCATACTCCCCACCAATAACTTTTTGAAGTTTAAATATAAGCCATCTTTTAAATACGCATTAAGACATTATTACATGCGAATAATTGTTCAGATATATAATAACTTTATCTCACAAGTTTAACCAGCATATTAAGCTACTCATATGATTAATTATATTGATCATGAGGAAAGATTCATATACTTGAAAAACTATAATGTACCACGAATTTTACCAATTATTTTATCTTATATGTTCAAATTGAATAAATTGAACTAGTGTTCTCGCATTTATAATGTTATTCCGAAGTTTTAAGTATTATGTTTTTATAAGAGATATATGTGAGAACCATTTTTCCTCCTTGTTATGAACGATTTCGTTATTTTAAGGACATGTTTATTGCAGTATTAAACGGATAAAATTTATAATTTTACATTTGAAAACAAAATCAATCTGTGTAATAGAATAATTAGTTCTGCCGCATTTTTCCGCTTTCGTTTATGATTTGAAAGTCACGGAGAGGCGAAATAGATGTTCACGCTGTGACGAAATAGAAACTTTCAACTCTTTTATTTCCCAAAACGTTATTTTATTATGTATATTAGTAAAATTTAAGTCAGATCTTGTATCTGCACGTTAGTAATTGAATAAATGTTTAAAATTAGATCATTCATCTGCCCTATTCCAATAATGGAAAGTCTACTATTGTGGATTATAATTAGCAAACCCTAAATGAAAACTATTTCCCCGAAGATTAAATCCACAATTAACATTTACATGTTGATAACAGGAATTCGGTCAATGGCCTCATGGGCGGAGGGAAGTTCTAGGAAGACACTTCCTAAATAGTTCCCCCCCCCTCCGTCAGTAGGGCGATACCCCTGAAGGTGTATACTTTTAAGAAAACCGCATGCTCAGGAAAATAAATATAAAATCACGATTCAGGAAGGTCAGGTAGGTGGAAACTTCTACCTGTAAAAAATAAAAGGTACAAAGCCGATATATAATTTTTGAGGTTTCATAATTACTGCAGGTAAATATATTGTTTTATTAATTTATGTAAATCTCAAAAATTATGTATATACTATGATGTTACAGTTGATTGGTCAAAATTATTTTAATGTACTCTTAAAGTTTCCTTTAATAATAACTATGTTAGCCAATATAGAATCTCAAATAAACACCACCAAGGACGTAGTAAAAGTAAAATCTCACTTACGACAAATACATCGACTTGTCAACAAGCAAGCACACAAAAATTCAAATTATATCAGAAGACTCGGGTCCAAAATACGAGTACAAGTTTTCCTATAATTAAATATCACATACCACAAGATAGATCGTCGAAAAAAAGAAACAAAAAAAACAGAGTATAAAGGTTGCTACAAATATAAAGCACATGTCTGAAGATAAGACCAAAATTCAAGTGTAAGTACGAGAGAGTCACCTTTTTAATCTGTTCTGAGACTAAAAACCTCAACAACGTAGCAAAAATCTTAATCTAACGTGGCATCCCTGGCCGTACAATAGAACTAGTTTTGACTTCCTTTCTACTATATCTACCAAGGCATCCCAGCGCCTAACTAAGGCTACACGCCTCTCACACCCACTTTGACGTCACGATCATCACGCCACACCGACCTAATCGCTCCGCTCGAAGCTTCACAAGTCCTTACACACAAATATTACAAAAAAGAATTGTAACGAAGCAGAGTGTATTTTTAGATTTAATTTGCAGAGCTTTAAAATATAGAGAAATCATTAATAATATAAACAAAGATATAAAATAAAATGAATACAAAATAATTTCTAAAGAACCCTAAAAAAATAAGCAAAAAAAAACGGACACTTCGTACATAAAATAATATAATATATATACTTAATATATATATATATATATATATATATTATATATATATATATATATATATATATATATAGTTATATATATATATATATACTGTATGGCTCATATATAAACCAAATTTCACACACATATATATATATATATATATATATATATATTAGGGATGTGCCGAATAGTGAAAAAGCCGAATACCGAATATTCGGCTAAAAGTATTCGGCCGAATACCGAATATTCGGCCGAATAATCACTTCGCTATTCGGCTCCGAATAGTGATTGTCAAAGTGACTCGGTCATCCCCATTTATGGGCACGACTTTGAGAGTTAGATGCGAAAAACTGCTAGCCAACTGGTCAACAAAAAAAGGTGAAATTTTATTGGAGGGAAAAAAAAACTTTCTGTAGCGATATTATAGTGATGCGGAGGTGCTGATTCCACTAGTGCTACTTCCGGATTTGCTCCATGTCACTCACACCATTCCCGGTTTTCGTGCAGACTCTATGGATCCCTATTTTATGCATATTCCCTAGACAATCGACAAGAAGTTCATGTGTGCGCACTACGTTTTTCCTGCATTCACACGATATAACACTTCTCGCAATTATAATATCTACAAGTCAAGAGCTAGCAAGCTTTACTGCACAAGGTCGAGATTCTAGCGAATCATGATGAGTAGATAAGAACTTTAGTACGTATACATAGTGTGTATGATGCATGTCAGATTACCTGATCGATGTCTGATCATCAGCTGAAATACAGTCGGTAAGTGGTCCAGCCACTTGTTCACCCAGGGTGATTTGAACGATTCTTGTATAAGAGTGATATTTTGCCACCAGTTGTCACTGAGGCTGTGTGCCTTCGAGACTCGGTGGCACACACTGAAAAATGTTGACTTACTGGACCCATGGCACACAGGTAGACATTTTATCGTAACAGAAAGCAAGAGCTGCGGAGCTCTTACAGTCAGATGTAAACTCTCTCGGTGTAACAATCCGCAGTCTGAAATCTGCAGGTTGCCTACTCTCGCTAGGGAACTCCCCAGGCATTCTACGTGCAGTGAGTGGCGACTGTTCATTGACACTTCCAGAGCAGTTTAAAATGTGTGTTGTTACACAACGGCAACAGGTATGCTATGGTCCCAGTAGGGTACTCAGGTAACGGATGAGAGATGAGTATGTAAAAATCACAGACCAGTTTGGAAGGCTACAATATCAGCGTTATCATGGATGGTAAATATGCAGTCCGACTTCTAAAATTGTAGTATTACATAATATTGTGCGTCGGTCAGCAAGCAGGTTTCTATCTAACGATATAGGCCACTCTCCTGTGCTATTGGGACAAGGCCTCGGCGCGCAAATGATCACTGACCAAAGAAAGGCTCACTGAAGGGAAATCTTGACGCCATTTCTGATGTGATGTATCTAAGTCATTCCACGTGACCACTATGTACACGAATTATAAAAAAGCATCAACTACTTACCTCCACATACCACATAAACACATGGTTTTTTGAAATACATATATTTGTGTTCATAGGCCCATAGGATCCATGTATGTGTGAATGTGCTTCCTAAATATATCAACGTTTCTCTGTATAAGAAGTGATCTAAAGTTCAAGAAAAGATTAAGAGTATGGATAAATTATTGATGAGACTACAAATATCGGGAACACTCCTCCGTTGATCTGCCTTTGCTTTATAACAAGCCTTCTGACCGTTTAGACGGCAACAAGAGAACGTGGAATGCCTGTTTTCTCGAGATAAGGGTCACGTATGTAGCACAGTAGTTTTCGGGGACAGGTAGAAGAGCAAGGAAACTAGCTCAACTTTGTACAGAACTGCTAGACTTATTACTCATGGATGTAGCGAATGACGTCAGCAAAGTTCGCTCAACTATCCTTAGCATTCACCTAAGAAAATCCGGGAATACACCTAGGGAACATGGAGTAGCCATGAGACGGTGGTGAACGCTAACGTCCATCAAGCAATCTAAAGTTCATGAGACTCGTTACCAGTGACTCAGAAGCTGGAGTTCGACACTCATCAATTAAGGAGATTGCTGACCATTGATGGAGCTTGATGAGGATATTCCAGACGCTATGCACAGTAGATCGTTTACGAGATGAAAGTTACTACCATCGTAGGTGTGTTTACATTAACTAAACTCCATCTCCTACCTCTATTACATATCAGTTCGTCTGATCCCCTATTTGAGCCTATAGTCAAGTTGTACAATATAATACTCTGTTTTAAAAAATCGTAGTATCTATCACGAGAGAATGGAGTGGTTCAATACATTGCATTTGTTTCTCTCGCCTTCATATATCCAATATATATATATATATAGTATACTTAACAAATACTTGAACTATATAATAAATAGACCTATACTATATCATACTTATCACTGCATAATTATATAATTCGCTAATAAATATAATATATATAATATATTATATATATATATATATATATTATGTCTTATATATATAAATAAATAAAAATATTAATTATTGCAGATATAAGATTTTTTTTTTTATCTTTAATTTATTAAATCAATGGTTTATACATTTATAATATATTAATTAAAGCAAATGATAATACTGTATTATTTAAATAAATATAGGAAAATTAAAGATTACCTTAATATTCTAATAAAAATTTGTTTATTGTTATATATATCAGCCCTATAAGCATTATATTATATATTAATATATATAATATCTATATATTATCATATATATATATATATTGCTAAGTGTAGGGGATAGTATATATCATATATTTATAATTATATATTAATATTATTCACATAATGCTTACCTGCTAGTATATAATCATATAATTAAAATAATTACATAGTATTATATATTACTGTGTAACAATTATGTATCCTTTTACTTTATATAGCATAATATTATAATTTATATATAATACTATAAAACCTAAATTAACTTGTGAAGTAAAGATCCCTTCTTGAAAAAGGTAAAAATCATAAAATTTTACATATCTGTGTTACACACAATATCTCACAAATGCGATGTGATATGCAAAAACCGATTACATTTTTTGGAGATCAGCACATCAATAAACAATTGCGAAAACCCCGTCCAAGAAATTTCTTGTTTACCAGTGTTATATACAAAGTAATAAAACAAAATACAAGTTCAAATAACTATTTCTTACCCTATAGCAAACCATTCACATATATAAAAAATAATTTTAAATGAAAATTTGAGAAAGGTCTTCGTAGTTAAAGATATTAAACAAAACTTCATTTGAATAAGCAGTGCTAAGGTACTAGATAATGACAGATATATTAGCAGGTTCTCACATTTTCAGGGTCGCGCAACCATATGATCTCGTGTGTGGCTTTATAAATGATTATATTCCGTCGTTCTAACATAGTATTCTTATATAAGCATATAATTGTATAGACTGAGAAAGAACAGAGAGAAAAAACAATGAAAAAAGAATAATTATATTTGTAATTGACTAGTCTATTTTCATAAATTCATTAAGAAACTATATTTCAGTGTTTTGCCTACAATTGAGAGGGAATATCATTGGTCTTCACTGATTCATATAGTATGGCGCTATACTAATATATTGTTTGTATATTTTCTTGAATCGACTTAATTTCCGGTAAATGAGATAGCTCGTTTTACTTTTATTGCTCACTAATGAATCAGAATATCGTCAGAAAGATAGCGCACTTGCACATTATATCACTTCTCACTGCATTCTTTTCTGTAAACAACCGATTTTTTGATTGCCACAATTTTCTTTAAAACAATTATTCAAATTAATTAAAAGTTGACAATTGGAACCTGTCACGTCACTTCTTCCTCACTAACGCTGAATCACCGGCAGAAAGAAGAGTCTGGATGCTCTAAATTTTCACTGAGCACTTTTCTTTCCATGCCTCACAAATGGATATATTTTCTATTTCACGATTCATCTAGACTTACATCCTCTGAAAAGAAATGTAGCCTTGAATCGCAAGATTTAAGAAAGTAGCTAACCACAAAGAGTTATCACATAGAAACTTAGGAAAGTCTTTTTCTACTGATTTCTTAAACTCTTCAACGAATGTAATTATTCCACTGAAACTTTTGCTTACAGACCTATTATTTAAAACATATATTTATTGCCTAAAAATGGAAGACCACCATCACAAAATTGGGCGACTGTTACTTCACGTTTAATGCTTGTTTTTAGTGATGTTGTCATAATAGCGAGTATTAAAAGAGTAAATGAATAATTTGTTTGTGAAGCACAAAAACTCAGCGTCAATACTATTTTCATAATTTGTCATTGCAGCAGCCGGTATTGAATAGATGATACTTTTTTGTATCAAACAATCTTTTTAAGCGATTCATAAGTCGTTCCAAGCGTGTTAGAAACGCTTGAATTAATTTATGTTCTTATGACACTCAGCTGCTATCAGTATATAAAAGATTAGCATTAAGAATGAAAGAACGTTGATATAAAAAAAACTAAAAATAGGTGACTAAACATGAGAGAATATGCTTCGTGCAACTGAGTAAATTGAAAATATCATTTAACAACTTCTGAAATAGAATATTGAAATCAGTTATAACTGCATAGTTGTCAACCATTAGTCGCAACTTAATAACTAATGAAATTGAATAGCTAAACTGTTCTGAGATTCTCCCTAGTCACTATATACCAGCTACCATGTTTAGTCCATTATCCCGTGCATTATCCCGTATCACTAAATGAATTCTATTTTTTTGAATTATTGCAAAAATGACAAAGTCCTCTTAAGTAGGCATATATGACAAATGAGAAATAGTTTCAACATATCGGCCACAAAATTTGGATAGACTTTTAAATTTTTTGGGAAAATAAAAAAAATTTATATTTTATTTTGTTTTTTATTAAATTTATGTTGACCTAATTTATTGTTTATAAAGCTCAATTTCGGCTCGTAAATAGTCGCAATATAGAAAGCCTCGTAAATACCAATATCGGATATTTGGCCCCGAATAGCCGCATACCCGAATTACTTAGCCGAATATTCGACATCCCATAATATTAATATCATATTATATATTATATATACTATATAATATATATATATTAATAATTATTAATAAATATATATATATATATAAATATATTCTCTCTTATATATATATATATC
>JABUQX010060291.1:0-39127 GCA_015478945.1 Trachelipus rathkii | reverse complement strand
CTTACCCTATATCCATTAATTCCAAGTTTACAGACCTATAGCTCTAGTCCTTCATATCGAAAAGGACGGCAACTCTCAAATGGCTCCTATCACTACTACTCTATACTACTATACTACTACTACTACTACTACTAACTAGTACTACTACTACTTACTACTACTAATAAAATAATTAATAATATAATAATAAATATAATAAGAATAATAATAATAAATAATATGATAATAATGAATAATAATTATAATAATAAAAAATACAAACAGGATCAACACTAAGCTCGTGCTGAACCAAACCGTTACCGGACGCAGGTCGAAAAATCGACACCAGGTCGGAACCGCAACCGGCAGTCGGAGTCGGAGCCGGATCGGAGCCGGAGTCGGAGCCGGAGCAAGGAGTTCGAGTCGTCAAATAGTTATTGTCTTCTACAAAGGATCCAATTTTTATCGATCGTGATAATAATAGAATAATAATATAATAATAATATTATAATAATAATAATAATAATAATAATAATAATATAATAATAATATATAATAAAAAAATAATAAAATTAACATACATATCCATTCACGTTATCTAAAACACGTGTTCTTATCAGCTTACGCTGATAGAATTACCGCTACCGCCCACATTTTCAAACAGTTAGTCGCGGAGACTGTACTGTCACTATTAAATTAAATATATAATATATATATATATATAATAATATATATATATATACTATTATAGATAAACTGTATATATATACGGTATATACTGTATATATATTTATTCTATATATATATATTAATATAATATAATAGTAATATCCCGATGCTATATTATATATATATATAATACATATATATATATATATAATCATATATATTGTTTAGATAGATGAGTTATGCAGCTCTATCTGTTCCAGATTATGGTCGAGCTTTATTTCAAGAAGTACTTTTAGTGAAGAAACCTGTAAACGAAACTCGACTAGATATAAAGAACGTCTTTAGCATAACTTATAGTGATAGCACATGAAGTGGCTTGATACGTATGTACCCTGCCGCGTCTTTACATATTCTTGGAGATTAGATATTTTTACTTTGAATACACCACCTTTACCTTTCTACTCGCTAGAAAAAATACAGCGATGAATGGAAGGTATGTAGAATTGTTTGAATAATGATATGTTAAACGATGATCTTTCTCTCCGGCATGGGCCTCAATTTTTGACAAATATGAAATGAATGTTTCGTTATATTGCCCATGATATCTACTATATATATATATATACCAGATAAAACCGGTAAAATGTGAATACATATGTAGTCATGGATATATAGTGTGATATATAATATATAGTATATAATGAAAGGTGAATTTATGCCAATTCAAGATATACCTGTTCAAGAATCAAGTTTCCATGATTTTATATCAAAGTGGAGAGAATTAACTCTTTTATAGATATAATATTGATATTATTATTATTGCTATAGTAGTTGTACCGTTACTGTGCCGTTATATATTTTCATGTCATTAATCAGATAGGTAAAAGTAAGACCTTATCATGAATATTTGTCTATTATTTATGCATAACTGATAAATTTATCAGGATATTGATTCCAGTGATAAAATTCAGTTAAGGTATGTTTGCACATATTTAAAAAAAATTCCAAACACATCTCTTTACTTAAGTTCCCGAATAAACTTTAGTGTGACTCTATTAATACCTTTAATTTCAATTATAATATTAGTTATACATATCAGCTAGCTATTTAAATAGCTCATAATTATTAGGCCTCACTATCAATATATGTCATGGTAGAATAACATTAACAAATGTGCTAAAATAAGGATATATAATATGAGGAACAGATTAAGAAAATAAAAATTCAATATGCCGCATGAAGAGGTACATTTATCTGCCATCAAAATTGATTTTTATCTTATACCTTTTAAGAGACATATCACGCTACAGTGATTCGCTCTTTTTTAACTCATGTGGTGGGTTACAAAAAACTTTCTTCCACGATTACCGACAATTTTTTCTAAGTTCATCAGCCACTCGAATAGTTCCGCACATGCGCTGCAGACAAAGATCCACTACTCTCAGAAACAGTAGAGTTTAAAAAGGACGCATGCATCTTTGCTTGAGGAATTGCGCGGTTACATATATAGCAAGTGGGAATATTGAAATTTATAAGACGACTAAGAGAGTTGATTGTGAGAATTGCAGCAGGTGTAAAGGATATTTCGGGTATCGGTTATGTGGCCTATATCATCCGCAAAATATTAAGGGCGACTGACCAAAAAAAAATTGTCAGGGTTTCAGCTGAAATGCCAAAAATACTCAGTCCTACAAACTGCTATGAAAGATACAGCGAGTGTCAGAGTCTACTACTTCTAGTGTACGTCACTTGAACACAATAGACCAGAGATTACACCGATAAACAAATCTTATTTATAAGCATTGTTGGCTTATTATAGGAGTCTCTTTTTGTTGGTCTGACGACGTACAAAAGCCAAGTTATTGTGTATGTTAAAAGAGTCGGCTTATCTCTCTGATTGTAAACATCACTCTCACCGTAAAAATATATAAATCAATATTATAAAATGATAATTGAGTTTTAATTTTCTTTTGCATTTGTGCCTCTTAAAAAAACTAATATGCTTACCTCAAAGTTTTCTAGTTCACGCTCTCTCTCACACTCTCATATAAAAGAGAGCCAGGTATAAATAGATTAATTACTCAATACGATAAACCTGTAGCGTTTTCTTTTAGGCATATTTTACTTTTGTTTTTCTGTAGTTAATGTGTTGCTAGTTATTTTATTAGATTAGAATTTTTTTCTAATATTTACACAGAAAATTTATGGGAAATTTTTTTTTACGTTTTGATGGGTGAAGATGACATTAATATAATGCGATTTAGCAGCGTTTTCGTTCTTAGGTTTGCACTTAACGAAAAAGCGACTTATATAAGATGTGGAGCGGTTTTTTTTTGTAGTGCTCGCACAGAATGCGAAAAAGCTTAAATTACCAAAGAGAAAACTTCTAATATAATTTCTTAACTACGACCAGTTTTCATATCTCAATATCTGGATTAATATTAGTTTCTCATATTCTCCTTAGATTAATATCGTATATAATCGATATGATATCGTATTTTATTAATATTCGATGATAAGCTATATCGCTAGATATATTTTTTCTTAATAGCAGATCGATATATTTTTATTTCCAATATTGTCATAACTTTATCAAGTTTTGTTAACTGTCTCCTGACTATTGGCTCGGATTTTATTACTTTAATCTACTGCAAAGGAAACATTGAATTAAGCGAATGTATTTAAAACAAGTTCGCTGAGGGCTTAACATTGTTTTCAGCTATTATAGAAGCTCCCTGGTGATTCTATCTCTATATATTTATAAATATTCTTGGAAGATGATGTGTGGTACCACTGACAAGATACGTTTGCATATGTTATACTTTATTAATAGTATAAGTGAAAACAAAAAAAAAATTATATGCTTAAGACTACGTGCGTTAATAAGGCAGTACATCGGAAGTTTTGAATATATTCAGTTACCTGAATTTATAGGCTAATTTGATACAATCCGTCCTAATACGTTGAGAATAAAATTGTTGTACTTTGGTTCTCAACTTCCCAAAGCGATTTGGTAGGTTGAGAGAGAAAATAGCTCACCTTAGCGAGTTAATCAATGCCCAGCCATGTGCGAAAGTTGCCGTGATTTTAGAGTTTGTCTCTAATTCGGCTGCTAATTATAAATATTCACTTGATTTTAGAATTACCACGGATATTATATAGGTACTTGTTCATAATCCCATGAATTTGAGTGTGAGTTAACGTATGTCTAATGATGCTGACCATCACTTACCTTTATATACCTGA
Source organism: Trachelipus rathkii (assembly GCA_015478945.1). Classification (NCBI taxonomy): domain Eukaryota; kingdom Metazoa; phylum Arthropoda; class Malacostraca; order Isopoda; family Trachelipodidae; genus Trachelipus; species Trachelipus rathkii. The sequence goes on along the minus strand of JABUQX010060291.1, from coordinate 35,233 downwards.
GTATATAAATTTTTATATGAATAAACGTTATGATCACCACCCAAGATTTCAGATAAATGTACTTGAACTCAAGTCCACAGTGCTAATTGGTGAGCTCTGTAATGATCCATCATTTGTGGAGTCGTATCTGAAAAATATAGTAGTAAATTACTAGTATATACTAATTAATATTAGGGTTACCTACCCTAAAACGAATTCGAATAATGTCCTAAACATAATAGTTAATATTAATTATAATAAAATTGGGTTTATATATAATCAGGAAATAATATAATATATTAAATACTTAATATATATTTAATCATAGCAGCGGTTACTAGGTGCTTCTTGAGCGATTAACACTTATGTGGTAAGCACATGAACCGAGAAGTGCCACGGGTAACCTGCATCTCGAAAATAAAAAATAAAGAAGATAATTAAATATTAAACTTATTGATTAAAGTATAAATAGTAATTTCAAATATATTTATATAACTATTTATTATAATTGTAAACTATTAAAATAATATAAATGTTTATTAAAAGTTATATAACTAAGGACGCTTTTAAATTTATACATAGAGGGATAACTATATTAATTTTTTCTAAAAATGCAAACTATGAAAAGATATCCTGACCGATTTGTTTTTTAGATTTAAATAGTGGATTCTTAGTAACTTATCCAGGTTATCCGCCGATAACCAATGATATCCGGCGGATACCGGATTCAGTTCAAAAACTTGGCCGGATTACCGGATAGTTGCCCGGATATTCCGGCCATCCTTGAACATTAAATTTATATTATATCTATAATTAATTATATATATATTATATATATATATATATGACTAAATATATAATATCAACTGATAAAAAAATATATATGTGTGATATATATATAGTAGTATATATATATACTTTAAATTTAAATTTATACTGTAAGAAGAACACATTATTTTGTTATTGTCTTTGAGCAATTCTTATAATTTTACTCGTTTTATAAAAGAGTAAATTATATCTCAATTAAAGACGAGTTTTAAGAAACAAAGTAATTTTAATTAACGAGCTTTTAAATAAGTAAATTAATTAGTTCCATTTAACGAGTTTGAAGAAAGTTATATATATATTGTAATTAATTAACGGTTCTAAAAGGCAAAATTAATTATAAGTTAACGGTTTAAGAAAACAATTAATTATTAATGATGGGTTGTAAGAAAGTAATATTTAATTAAAGTATAAAAAAGTAATTATTTTTTAATAGAAAATAACCTATTAATTATTAATTAACGAAGTTTTAAGGAAATGTGAATTTAGTGCGGAAATAACAAGTTTTAGAAGAAATTGAATATATTGGTTAACGAGTTTTTTAAAGAAAATACATAAATGATTTATTAGCGAGTTTTTTAAGGAAAGCAAATTCGTTTAAGAGAAAAGTAAATTATTAACTAATAAGTTTTTAAGAATATTATCTAACGAGTTTTTAAAGAATTATATAATGTGAGTCAATTCCACACGCGTTATATATATAATTAACGAGTTTTAAAAAGAAACAGTAATAAATTAACTTTGAAGGGTTTAAGAAAATAAATTAATTTCTAATTAAAGTTTTAAAAACAAGTATCCATTAGCTATGTAATACCGTTTTAGATATAATTTAATCTATAGCAATTACGAGTTAAAAGATAAGTGTATATCCAAGTTTTTAAAGGAAATACTAGATTAGTAATTGACAATAAACGAGTTTAAATGAAAGTATATTTAATTCACGTAGTTATCGAATTTGGCACTTATTGAAATATAATTATTAAATATAACCGCTGATTTCAAGATAAGTGGAGAAGTAGTAATTAACGTATATGTTTAAAGAGTAAAATGAAATTTTCATGTATAATTATCTCGAAGTTTTATAGAGAAAGTAAGGGCCATTTTCTCTCAATCTCAAATTAAGAGAGTTTTAGAACAGTATACTCTCATTCTCTCACTCGTTCATCTTTATCAAGAACACTAGATATATTAATATACGAGATTTCCGTAAGCAGTAAGTTAATTAATTATAGCCAGCTTTAACGAGGTTAGAAAGAAAATTTAATTAAATAATTTAATAAATTTTGGAGAAAGAAAATAATTAAATGATTAATTTGCGAAATCAGTAATGAAAAGAAATTAATTATTAATTAAACGAAGCTAAGAAAATAACCAAATATAATATTATTAGAGTGTTTAAAGAGAGGAAATTATGATCGATGTTAGTATATATAGAAACTTATTTTGTGTTTATGTTGATCGAAATACTCGAAATGTGAGATGAATCAATATATTTAAATAACAAAAGGTCAATGGAGGGAGGTGTGGCAACTCTAACTTCGTAAAAAGTAGAGTGCCCTGTGCAAAATAAATATGTTGAAAACAAAAATATAAGGAAACTATTTTTTTTAAAAAAAAAAAATTTAAATAAAAAAACTTATTAATAAGGTGTGGATAGATGTCTATGTGGAGCTTTGATTTTAGACTATAATTTGCTGGTATTAAAATCTCAGTAAACTATTATAAAATAGTTTATTATGATTAATTTTATTCAAAGAATTAGTTTTATGTTATATTATAGTTTTGGTAATAATGAAAACTTTGAGTTATACTCAGTTTATTCGGTGCGTCTTACTGCTTATAATGATTAATTAGACTAAAGGTTAATGATAAAAATTTTTGTCAAATATTATACTGCGTCAATGTTAAATTTAAACATAAATGTGTTAGAGATATGTTGGAAAAAGTTATAATGAATATGAGTACGTTTTGTATTTGGCAATGTTATAGCTAGTTTACTGATGTTAAGTGTGATGGATAACTTTGTTTAATAGTTAACTGGTTGAATTATTCGAACGTAAGTTAGTGTTATAGGTTTTGTCAGTATGTACATATATTTTCTTAGAATTCATATGATTAGTATCTCTGTAGGTTGAGCTTGAGATAGTGTAATGATGAGCAAAACATTGTTATGTATAGGAAGAGATATATTCGCTGGAGAGAGAGAGAGAGACGAAGTTAGGTATATAAAGAACTCATTTTTTGCTATGTTTAGTCCGAAATGGAATACCTACGAAAATGCCGAATGTAAATCAATAGTGTTTAATGTAGAAAGATTTGAAACGATATAAGGTGTAGAGAGGAGTATGAGCCACAGGGAAGAAAAAGAGATGAGATAAGTATAGGTGTAGTTTTGAGCATGTTTCCTAGGGTAACTTTACTGTTGTTAAGTATGGAACTTTTGTTTTATGTTAGTAGTTTATTCATGCGTAACCTGTGTTAGGTTTGTATTGTACATTATTTTCTTTATTCTGGTAATGCTATGTTAGCGCATTTGATTAGTGTGAGAGAGAGCAATGGTTTAGAGTAGCAGATGATACTTGCACGGGATGGGACTTAGTCATATAAAAGAACCTTATTGTGTAGCATGGAGTACTAGGTTAATCCACGGAGAGATGATACTCGAGATGGAGTGAACCGTGAGAGAGAGATCAAAGTTAGTATTAATCATTAGTATACAAAAATGGTTCTACATTGAACAGGTGTGAGTTGAGACCGGATTGCCAAGGGTGGTATAGAGAAGAGCTCGAAAGGAAAAAGATTGCCGGCAAGGGATTGTGGGAGGGGGTGATTGTCTACTGATGTCTATTGGGGCTTACTGCCTTAAAATTCGAAAATGGTGACACGCCGCTTAAGTTTCACTATCAGCAACGTAATATATGATAGTTTACAAGAAGTAGACTGAGTTATATTTATAGTGTGAGCTGTGTTTGGATAAATCCTTTTGTGCGAATTTCTTACCTATATGTCTCCTCAAATGTGCTATTGTCATAGAGAGACTTTTGAATATCGTTTGCCATATTATACGTCGAACTGCGTCAAAAATGTTGTTAAGGTTATCGATTCCAAATATTTGTATGAAATATAACTATTGTACTATGCTAATGTAAAATACTTTGTTTACGTTGTTGGTATATACAATAATCTCATGTTTACATGAGATAGTATAATCAGAGATCAAGGAACGTGATAACTGTTTTTGCTAAGATTATTTTTGGTGTAAGATGTAAATGTTAACCTTGTTTTAATATTTAGAGAATTTATTGCTTATATTAGGCCCACAATGGAGGACTTTGTGTGACGTTATTGCACATGCTAATTTAGTTTAGTTACACTTTACTGATCTTCAGTGTGAAACGTTTTGTAATGTTAACTCTCTCAAGTGTTACTTACATGGCGTTAAGTTTTGTTGGGTAATGTTGCGTATGTGCTACATTATTTCTCCTAAGTGCGAGCACTATGCTGTACTGTTAGCCTTTAGTGTGATGTGAAAACCTTTATTTAGTTTAGTTATATTCGACTGATCTTGATGATGATAATTAGTCAATTTTATGATAAATTTTTGTGATAAATATTACAATGTTAAGTAAAATTAACAGTTGTGTTATTTGTGTACGTATATGTTCGTTGAGAAAGAGTGTGACCACCAGGTTAGCGTGTTTTGTAGTAATTTGCCGTACTGAGGATAGTCTATAGTTGAGGTTACTTTACTGTTGTTAACTGTGTGAAACTTTGTTAACACTGGGTATAACGAGGTTATTCATTGTTTAAGATGTGTTAGGAGTTTAGTCGTTAGTAATATATATTCTTAAGTTCAGATGATGCATGTGATGTTATGCTTTATATATAATGTGAAAGCTTATGATATTACGTTCTTGCGTTACTCACTCGCGGTTTTTTAGATCTGAGTATATATATAATTAGTCAAGGTTTTATGGATTTAATGTTTTGTTAAATGATTAGAATGTTGAATGTAAAAGTTAAACTATTTGTGTGAGATGATATGCTCAGAGAACATTCGGTGTGAAACAGGTTACTGTTTTGTATGTTATGTTAGTGTGATTTCACGGATTACTTTACTAGATGTGTTATAACTGAGTGAGAAACTTGGTTAACGTTAAAACTGAATTTATTTCATGTTAAAGGTTGAAATGGAGATTGACAAGCTGTAATGTTAAATAGATTATATATGATGTCTCGGAGTGTGTTGTTTGTACATTATTATGATCCCATTTCAGATGATGCTATGTTAAAGCATTTATTAATGGGAAAAAACTGTGTTTACGTGTGAGGTCTTATTGTATCTTGAACTCCAATGGGTATGATAATTAGGAACATATGTGTAATTGAGTGAGTTTTTGTTAAATAATTATTTACCAATGTTAAATCTTAAAAAAAGATTTAACTAACATATGATATCAGATATGAAGTGTGATCTGACTAATGTTTTTGCATATAGGTTACGATTTTTTGATACTTGATATCTTCTCAGTACTTAACTGTTGGTGAAGTGGGGGAGCTTTGTTAATGTTGACATGTAATCGTATGTTAAGAACAGCAGAAATAGAGGAAATGAACATTCACTGTTAATGAAGTTAGGTTTGTCGCTTTGCTTACATTAAATTGTACCCAGTATCCAGATTATATGCATATATTTAGATATTACTTTATTAAGGTGATGAATAAGTATTTTTGTATTATATATACCTATTAAGTATGTAATATATCGTTGTAATACATTTAGTATAAGTATATGATTTGACTAACTCCTAGTATAGATATTAAGCATATTTATTATTGATTATGTTATGATATATAGGTTTATATATATCATAGATTAATATTTATATTATAGGTTTTTAAAAAAATTTACTAAATGCTTAATATTATAAAATACAAAGATATAGCAAAAAACATTAAAATGTTGATTTAATTAAAATTTTGATTATATATATATGTATATATATATATGTATATTGACCCTATATGGTGACAAACAAGAATCAGATGTATAGCTTAATGTTTCCACGAAACGAACCTAAAACTCAATAATAATAGGTATATATTGTGACGTAATGTTTCGAAAATTGGGAGGGAGAGTTATATTATGACTAATTTCTCAATAAAGTATGAGTTATCTGATAACTCTTATAGTAGAAGCTAAGAACTCACACACATATCAGCTTATACCTGTTCGCTCGTATGCATATGTATTGTGAGTTTACTTTACTCATGTTGTTAAGTTATGTGAGAACTTTGATTGTTAGCATTATTCGAGTGAGATAAGTGATATGTTAGGTTTTGTCTCAATTGATTGGTCACGTTATTATATCTTATAGTTATGTTAGAGATTGACTGTTAGCTCTTTCACTCGATAGTGTGAAAACTTTTATGTTTATCGGTTCACTAGCACGCCCATAATTTCGTTGGACACAGGTGAGTATCATAATTAGGTAAGGGTTATGTTAAAATATTGGTAAATTTTCTATTGTTAATTTTAATATATAAATACTGAATATGTTAGAAGTATTGTATTCAAAAAAAGTTAGTAGTGAAATAGTGGTACGCTTCCTATATGCTCAATGGTTAATAATTTACTTTTAGTTTAAAAGTATATATAATCTATTGTTAATATAAACTTGATTTTATTTCGTATATTTTAAGGCTAGTGTTAGGTTTGATATATATATATATATATATAAATAGGTGGTATATATATGTTAACATATATATTATAATACTCTTAGTTTTCAGGTTATATCAGTTAATTAGTATATACTTATTAATATTGATAGTGAATCAACATTTTATATAACTCGTTAAAGAACTCCACTCAATAATTTTAACCTGCAATGCAAATTTCTTATAGTTAGTTAGTGTCAGTATGATAAATATAGTTTATAGTTTTATGAGAAATTTTTGTATCTCGAACTCTGTTATCAATGATTATGTAAATGAATAGTGAAATTGTTAATGATTATGTTGAAAAACACACCATGCTAGTGCGATACATCTGGACCTTGCAGCTTGTTAGAACAGAGGTTACGATCTGTATCCGGAAGTCAGTTACTTTCCTATTGTAAATATGATACTTTGTTAATGTCAACCAATATTTATTCGTGTCTAGGTATGTATAGATGTGATGTATACTTATATTCTAATTGAGCGATATATATATAGATACATATCAATCGTATGTGATAATAAGCATATAATATAAACTCTCTCCAGTGTAAGCCGTTGCACATGTTAGGTGAGTGAGAGATAGAGACTAAGCTCATTTTTTATGCTACGTTATGTATCCAAAATGATCACTCCATAATGTGGACACTGGAGGTCAATCAGATCAAACTAGGAGCAATAGTATCATCATAGAGTGCACGATATAGATGTAGCATACAGGACTCCACGGGCGAGAGAGAGGGGTGGGTCTTGAAATTAGCTTTTTCCTCACTGCTATCTATGCTCTCGTTAATAGGGTATAGTTAAGAACTGACAAGCAATTTATTCGCGTCTAATACTAACTCTGTAAAATATTCTTCGAAAAATCAGTCTAGAAAAAGGAAAACAATAAACAGAAGGTTATTTAAGATAGAGAGTTGCACAAAAACAATGTAGAAAGTTGTTTTTCAGAGAGAGAGCGAGAGAGAGTGTGGGTGATGAGGAAATAAAATTAAAAATAACAAAAAGTTTTTTAAAAACAAAAAGTTTTAAAGAAATGAAATTTAAAAATAAAAATAAAAGTTTTTTAAAAAAACAAAAAGTTTTAAAGAGAGAGAGATTAAAAAAGAAATAAAAGTTTTTGTTTAAAAAACAAAGGTTTTAAAGAAAGAAATTAAAAATAAAATTAAACAAACACATCGCATATACTGATTGTCTAAATGAATATATTACCCTCAGTTCAGCTTCGTACCGGTTCGTTCTGTATGCTTTTTAGTTACTTTTACTGTTGTTAGGTATGAAACTTTTGTTAATGTTAGCAGTTATTCTTGCTTAAGCTGTGTTAGGTTTTTTCGTGTGATGTTATATTCTTGCTCAACTATGATTATGTTAGCTATTGTAAGCCAAAAACTTGTTACGTTGTATTATTCGTTGATCAGTATTGATAATTAGGTTACAGTGATGAAATATTACCATGGTAATGGGAAATAGTAATATATGGTAGAGGATAATGTTTGAAAACGTGTGAATAGGTTACGTTTTTGTACTCTAGAGTTAGTTACTTTACGTGTGTTAAAGTACTGGAATTTGTTTCTGTTAGTGAATTATTCATGCATAAGTATGTTAGGTTTTGTCGTTTGTATATTATATTCTTAGGTTAGGGTATGATATGTTAGCTTTATTGATGTGAAATCTTTGTTTCGTTAGCATATATTCGGTTGATCAGTATGATAATAGTGTTAGGTTAGGATAAATTTTTGTTAAAATGTTACTTTGTTAATGTAAAATTAATAGCGATATGTTGAAAAAAGTGGTAATTAGGTTACGCTCTGTATGCATTGTTAGCTACTTTACTGATGTTTAGTGTGGAACTTTGTAATGTTGACTGGCTTATCGTGTGTAAGGGTTATGTTAAGGTCTGTCGTTGTACACCCCTTTTTTCTTTAAGTTTATGAGGCTATGTTTGCTTTATAATTATGAAAAACTTGTCTATCGTTAGCATATATTCATATCAGTTATGGATACCTACACAAGGTCGTGATAAATTTTTGCTAAATGTCACTTTGTTAATGTAAAAATTATCAGTGATATGTTAGAAAAGTGTTGGTAGGTTACGTTCTGCGTCAATGTTAGTTACTTTACTTTGTTAAGTATGAAAACTTTATAATTTGTTAACTGTTTATTCATTTTAAGATGTGTTAGGTTTGTGAGTTACGTATATGTTCGTTAGTTCATCCCGATATATAATAGCTTTATAGTTCGAGCTCATCTCTCATTGATGTGCGCGGAAAACTCCTCGGTATAGTTAGCATATTATTACATGGAGTGGCGAGCTCCTCATATATATAGAACAAACGGTTAAGGCATACACTCTCTAGTGTGAGAGAAGTACTTTAATTGTCTAAAAACATCAACTGCATGCACAACATTTCACTCATGCGGTATAAGTATAGCATATATATAGAGTCATGTGAGTATAGGGCCGCGTGTTAGGTTTTCGTTCGTACCATTATACTCTTAGGTCTGATTATGACACGTTGCATTATTGATGTGAAAAACTTTGTTAATGTTAGCCTAATATTCATTGATCAGTAGTTGATAATTAGACCAAGGTATGATAAATTTGTTTAAAATGTTACTATGTTAGCATGTAAAATATCTAGGTCGGGTTAGAGGAGGTGAGGCTCAGTGTGGTTTGACCTGTCATCCCATTTGAGCAGGTGCCTTAGGGTATGTAAAAACACATTTCTTAAGTTATAAATATGAAAAGCGTAAAATTTTAGTAAGAACAAAAACTGTTTAAAACATATAAAACAAAAATAAATAAAAGTTTTGTGTTATGTTATACAAAATATGACATGAATCAATAGATCATAGATGGGGAGGGGCGTGAGGGCTGGGGAGGCTCTGGAGGCTCTTGAGGCTGTTTGATTTATATAAAAAAACGTAAATTTTTTTAAGTTATAATCTTAAAAAAGAATAAAAAATGTTTAATTTTTTTTTTAATTTTTTTTTTTAAATTTTAAAAAAAAAATTTTTAAATTCCTAATTTTTTTTAATTTTTTGAAAATTTTAATTTTTTTTAATTTTTTTTTAATTTAATTTTTTTTTTATTATTTTTTTATTTTTTTTTTTAATTTTTATTTTTTAAAATTTTTTTCTTTTCTGTAATCGATGATACATCATAAGAAAGATGTAGTACCAAGTTTCGTCGTCCAATGTCAATATTTCAGGTTTTGGGGTGAGTACCCCATTTAGGCTGTGTACGGCTATTAACCCATATATGATGTGAGTACTTATATGAAGATTGATATTACCTCGAGTTTCATCTTCTATGTCAATTTTTCTATGATTGGTGGTCACTCTCCCCCTCTGGGGTGTGTACTTATTTAATCTCATATACGATTTGGGTACCTTATATGAAGGGTATATACCGAGTTCATCGCTTCTACGTCGAATTCTAGGTTGGGCCCAGAATCCCCCATTGTGCCTTCGATGGTCATTTCATCTCGTCTACAGCATGGATACCTTATATGATGGGTTGATTATACAAGTTTCACCTTCTACGTCAATATTCAATGTTTGCGGGGGGCAGTATTCCCCCCTTGGGGATGCACGGATATGTAACCTCATTCTAAATGAAGATTAGCTTAATATGAAGATTGTATACACAGTTTAGCTTTCTACGTTCATATTCATGTTATTGAGGGCCCAGCATCCCCCCTGGGGTGGCACGGCCTTTTAACTCTGGTTTTAGCAATGATACCTTATATGAAGGGTGTACACCAAGTTTCAGCCTTCTACGACAGTATTCAAGTTTTGAGGGCCAGCATCCCCTCATGGAGTGCTCACTACAATTTAACACTGGCTTCAGCAATGATAGCTTATATGATAGGTGTATACCGAGTGTCAGCTTTCTACGTCAAGATTTAATGTTTGGGGGCTGGAGACCCCCTCTATGGGGGTCCTAGACACCCTATACGGTCTTATAACCATCATATCGAGATCTACGGATTCGATAACCTATATAAGGACCACCAACATTATTTATTATACGACTGTTTATTAACACGGCTCCACACCGGCTCCAGCAATCCGTTCACAACTTTGCTTTCTAGAAATTCAACTCTGAATCCTCTCACCAACTTTTTCAGCCTATTACGAACACTTCGATTCTTTTAATGGGGGTGGGGTCCCCCTTCGGGGACCCAGGGGGATGTAACTTCGCATACAATGAGGTTACCTCATCATCTAACCACCCTCCAAATTTTAACCCGATACGATAACTCTAACCATTGTAGATATATATATCAGAGCCATAGGCTGAGCCGGAGCCGGAGGCCGGAGCCGGAGCCGGAGCGGAGCTGAAGAACAAATTCCCTTCAAGAATCGATAGGCTCCTCTCAGTTATTTTCACCTATAATATATATATATATTATATATATATTTATATATATAATATATATATATTAAATATATAATATATATATATATATATATACTATATATATATATATATATATTAAGATATATATATATATATATATATATATAATATTATATATATAGTATATATATATATATAGAGAGTCGGAATCAGAGTCTGAAGGGGGCGGAGTCGGAACCGTGTCGGAGCGATCCGAATAATGCGCTCTGTGGTGACTGCAACTCCAACGACCGCTGCGGGGGCAACTGCGGCTGCTGCAGGGGCAACGGCAACGATACCAGTGTCACGAAATTAATACAAATAAAGAAATAAATAAAAAAAAATAATAATATAATAATAACTATGAAGAATAATTAAAAATTTAAAAATTTGGATAAATAAAAGTAAAATAAATAAATATAATAAGAATATTGATAAAAATGTCCCCATAATAATTAATAATAATAATAATAAAATAATAAGAATAAATAATAATTAATAATAATTAATAATATAATAATAATAATAATAATAATAATAATATACATAAATAATAAATAAATAAAAATAATAAAAAATAATTACGAAATCCATTACCTTATCAGTAAAAACACTTAGCGTTATCTCGAAAACACGTGTCCTTTCAGTTATCACTGATAAGAACATTCCGGTTTCAGGATGGTATGGCTCACGACGAACTGTAAATCATATAATATTATAATATATTTATATATTATATAATATATATAATTATATATATATATATATATATATATATATATATATATATATATATATATTATATATTATATATATATATATATATATTATATATTATATATTATTATATATAGATATATATATATATATATATATTATTTATATATATATATTATTATATATATATATAGATATAATAATATACTATATATATACTCTATACTCACTATACCACATATATATAGAGTATATATAGTTGTATAGCTATATATATAATATATATATATATATATGTATATATGATATAGAATAATAGGAAGGCCGAAGTATCTTAAACACAATGCATTAATTATTACATATATATTATAAGAGACAGTCTTCTGGATTATATATTATACTATATATATAATATATATATAATATACTATAATATATATATATAATATATATATATATACTATATTATTTAAATATATATATATATACTATTATCATATATATATATATTATACAGTTGGCGTATGTTAGGGGGGGGGCGGGGGGGCCCTGGCCCCCCCGAAATATTTTATACACATAAAAAATGTTTAAGCTTCCGCATCTCTGTTCAATAATATAATATATGCTTAAATCTCAAGTTTTTATATAATTCGTCACAGTCAGGAACAAATCTCGTAAGTCCTTTAGTTAAAACTAAACTTGAAGCCATCAAAGAAAATGCAATAGATACCCAACATTCCTTCTTCCAACCCACAGATTTAATATCGCACATTCATTTTCTAAAGATTTTTGGATGAGTTAATATCAGCATTAGGAGAGAGGTTTTAAAATCATAAAGAAATTATTTCTTTCTTGCAATTTGTCATACCGAGCAGGTGTTAGGTGCCAAATGAGAAGATAAAAGATTGTGTAACATTTTACATGGAAGATCTCGAAAGCCTATTAGAAGATTTAGTAAAAACAGAATGGGATTTATGGAAGTTGAAATGGCATCACAGCACAGATCGTCCAAAAACAGCAAGAGACGGACTAGTTTCTTGTTCGCAGTCACAATTTCCAAATATTAACATCGTGTTGCAAATACTGTCAATTTCCACCATGTTCACTGCTGGTTGTGTAGAAAGAAGCTTTTCAACATTAAGACTTCTGGAAAACTACTTGAGAAATACTATTGAGATAAAAAGACTTAATGGGATTTTGCCCTCCTCTACATACATTGAAATATTGAAATAAAAACTGAAGATATTATCTCGGACTTTGCTCACTCTCATGCCCGGCGATTAAATTTAACAATTTAGGTATGGTGATTTTAGTAATTTATATAAATTATTCCCATTTTTTCTTAGAAATTTAATATTTGGTCCATCCACTTTAAATATATATATATATATATTATTACATATTATTACATACATACATATATTTATAAATACACTTATACATATATATATATATATATATATATATATATATATAGAGGAGCAATTTTACAGATTGTTATAATATCGATTATCGATATATCGATATTTCTTTATATATCGGCAATCCCGATACGAACACAAACTGAACTGACAGACGGAAAAAATAAAAAAAATATATATGTAACAGCAGCAGAGTAGACGAGAAATTTCTAATAGACGGCAATTAATTTAGAATTCGCCTAAGCTCTAAAAATTAATTTTAAAACTATTTTGAATTTAAATATATCTGCGATCTCCGCGTATGCGACATTTAAAATAAATGTTCCAACATGCTTTTGCAAAACCGGATTAAGGCTTAAATTTTATGTAAATGATTTCAACGAGGCAAAAATAATGATCCAAAAAACCGACAAATGCAAATTAAGAAAAAGGTAAGAGAAAAGTCATTAAATTTGACAGTGCCTCGTGAACTTAAAACAAATTTGAATAAGAAAAAAAAAAAAACTTTTACACAAAACAGGCAAGAAAGTTAAATAGAAAAAACAAAAAAAGGACTCTGGATAAAGTTCAAATTTGGCACATAGCAAAAAGTAAATTAAATTTGGCACAGTTGCAGCAGTAAAAGTAAATAAATATATGCAGAATCGTTTAAATATTAGAAATGAATACAATCAATACAAAAAATAAATAATATAATTCTTTCAGGCAAAGACGTATTTCTTATTGATAACTTTAATTTTCTTAAAAAAAAAAGTTCGCGATATATATATATATATATATATATATATATATATATATAGATTTCTTTATATATATATATATATATATATATATATATATATACTATATATATATATATATATATATATATATATATATATATATATATATATATATATATATATATATATATATATATATATATATATATATATATATTTATATATATATATATATATATATATATATATATATATATATATATATATATATATATATATATATATATATATATATATATATAAATATAACCAACTATATATACTCTATATATATATATATATATATATATGGGCGTAGGCAGAATTTTTTTTAGGGGGCAAGGTTGTGTGATATATATATATATATATATATATATATATATATATATATATATATATATATGTATATATATATATACTATATATATATATATATATATATATATATATATATATATATATATATATATATATATATATATATATATATATATAAAATAAAATTATGATCTTCAAAATTGCTATAATATTTCTATTATTTTCTGCAATTGTTTTTAATATGTTGTCTGCAGCTGAATATCAACGGGTAAACCTTCGAGATTGATTTAACAGCTTAGGCAGCCGCCAAATGCTATCGACATACTGAAAGTTCTAGCGGAGAATAATGTCAGAAGAATCCAGCTGTATAAAAGCACAAAGCTAGTTGACTTTAAGCCAATATGAAAACGAAAACACATTAAAACTTTAGAAAAAATAATATAATACGTTATTAATTAGTAATTACTACTTCATTATCTATCGATTGATGTATTTTTTCAGTTTTTCTACTACTAAACCATTAAAAACGTCGTCTGCCCCCCCTGCCTACGTTCATAATTTTATTTCGCCCATATATATATATATATATATATATATATATATATAGATATCTATATATATATATATATATATATATATATATATATATATATATATATATATATATATATATATATATATATATATATATATATATATATATATATAATATAAAATATATATATAATCCCGCTATGCTATCTATGCCAAACTAAAGAAAGATACCCGCATGATATCTCTAAAATTAAGATAGGTACAGAAAACTAATAATAACATATATGGAATCAACGTATGAAAATTTATATATAAAAATATTATTTTAATATCTTCAAAACTAAGATAGAACAAGAAAACTAATAACATATATGGAATCAGCGTATGAAATTTGTATGAAGAAAATGATTTTTTTATATGCTAATAACATATTTAAAATCAGCGTAAGAATTTTTTTTATTTTTTAGGAGGCTCAAGCCGGCGCTGGGACAGAGGGGGAGACGAAGTTCTCCCCGTCTTCTAACCGGGAGGCCGAGAGACCCCGACTGTTTACATCTTTGCCGTTTAACCTAGGGTATTCTTTTAGTTAAAAAAAAATCCTTTTTTTCATACAAATTTCATACGCTGATTCCATATATGTTATTAGTTTTCTTGTACCTATCGTAGTTTTGGAGATATTAAAAAAAAAAATTCATTTTCCATACAAATTTCTTACGCTGATTCCATATATGTTATTAGTTTTCTTGTACCTATCTTAGTTTTAGAGATATCATGCGGGTACTTTCTTTAGTTTCACCATATATATATATATATATATATATATATATATATATATATATATATATATATATATATATATATATATATATATATATATATATATATACCTACACGGACAAAGTTACTTAACGGAGACACGGAACGGAAGGTCGGATCAAAAAAAAAAATTCGCAGGTAGCCTCTATGATACATAAATAGATGTTCTAGGTGCGAAAATGATTTTTTTGGGGACAGGTCAGATCGCAGGTGGAATCGTTGGGAAATATTTTTTGAAATTTTGCAAACTGACTGGAATCTGCAAGTTCGAGAAATTTTAAAGCTGACATATTGGAGAATCGAGTATTTATTTGTGAAGTATTATTATTTCATACAGAATACTAATTCGTTTACGCGTCTAAAAGTAGATCCGCTTCAAAATTGACAAAATAAATTTTAATTTCCATTTTAATTTCAATTTTCGCACCTTAAAATGTTTATTTTTATTTAAACTTTCGTTTCATATACAATACATTTAATAATTTGTAGTATTAAGTTGTCTCCTTAAATATATATATATATATATATATATATATATATATATATATATATATATATATATATATATATATATATATATATATATATATATATATATATATATATATATATATATTTATATTTCATATATATATATATATATATATGAGCGTAGGCAGAGGGGTGTGGGGGCGCACTAAATCTTGGCGGAAATAAGCTGAACAGCAAATGTTTGCTTGAACGACGTTTTTATGGGTTTATTAGTAGAAAAACTGTAAAAAAAAGATATAGCCCAATCGATAGATACTAACAAAGGAGTAATTACTAATTATTAACATAATATAAAAATACATTTTGTTATAGTTTTAATGTGTTTTCATTTTCATATTGGCTTGAAGTCAACTAGCTGTGTGCTTTTTATTCAGCTAACTTCTTCAGACAGTATTCTCCGCTGGAACTCTCAGTATGTCGATAGCATTTGGCGGCTGATAAAGCTGTATATATATATATATATATATATATATATATATATATATATATATATATATATATATATATCTGTATATATATATATATATATATATATATATATATATATGTATACTATATACAAATATATATATATATATATATATATATATATATATATATATATATATATATATATATATATATATATATATATATATATATATATATATATATATATATAGATTTTTGTGTATATATTTTTAGGAATATATATATATATATATATATATATATATATATATATATATATATATCACTCAATCTTTGCCCCCTAAATGAAATCCTGCCTACGCCCATGTATATATATATATATATATATATATATATATATATATATATATATATATATATATATATATATATATATATATATATATATATATATATATATATATATATATATATCCTCCTTTCGCTTCCCACTAGGTGTGGGGTAGGGTGCGTAATATGCACGAAAATAGGATAGTTAAGTAGAAGAGACTTAAGTTAAAAGGAAAGCTCCCTTAACATTCCTCCATACCCTTAAGTGAGAGCTCGTCGCAGTCAAAAGAAATCCACCCTAGGACTTTACAAGGCTGCGACGGGCCCTCACTGTGGTATCTCGTCAATTTAGGCTTCATCCCTTGGGCCAGGCCCACAATCATACACCTTTCAAAACCACGCCATTCACTCCTATTATTCACCTTTCTTATCGCCTCTGCCAAACTCACATTTCTTTCTTTTAGGCCTTCCTCTACTGACTCAATCTATACTATTTATTTGACCTTCTTGGCGGTCTATCCCCAGCACACTCCTCCCTTTACATCCGCTTAAACAACCGTCTATCATCCATACTTTCCATATGACCAAACCATGCTAAAACACTCGTTTATTTTCTCATTTACGCCATCCTTCACACTACACAACTCCATAACACCTTCATTCCTCATTTTATCAATTCTTCTCACACCTAACACGCCCCTAAGATTATCCATATGAACAGTTTGCACTTTACTATAAATTAACACCAGTTAAAACATACCTTCATGCAAAACCCTAGCGCATTCAAGGCTTTACATTCACCAAGGGTTTAATTGCACCAACCATCTTCATAACATTCCCAACTTTCCTACTACACTCTGTATCGTCCGTTCACTTTTTATCCAAAATATAACTTAAATATTTAAACTTAGATATTTGCTCCAATTGCTCACCATCCATCATGATTTCACAGCGCGAATTTACCTTCTAACATCCTCTTCTACCACCCTTACCTCTAATTCTTTCATTACCCCATCAATACACAAATTATATATATATATATATATATATATATATATATATATATATATATATATATATATATATATATATATATATATATATATATATATATATATATATATATATATATATATATATATATATATATATATATATATATATATATATATATATCAGTGGCGCCTTTTCGGAAGAGGCAAGAGAGTCGTTTTCGTTACCAATTGGTATGGTATTTTACTATATCTTTTTTTTTATTTACTTAGAGTTTATTGCTTTATTAATAAACCTTAAATATTTTAGATTCCTATAACTGTACGGTATAAATAACTGGTTTAATGGTGCAGACATGCAGTTTGGTATTATGAGAGAGAGAGAGAGAGAGAGAGAGAGAGAGAGAGAGAGATTGTGAGAAGAGAGAGAGAGAGAGAGAGAGAGAAGAGAGAGAGTTAGAGAGAAAGAGAGAGAGAGAGAGAGAGAGAGAGAGAGAGAGAGAGAGAGAGAGAGAGAGAGAGAGAGAGAGAGAGAGAGAGAGAGAGAGAGAGAGAGACTCCCTTGCTTTGCTTTCTTAGATTACATATACATATAGTGTTTAAATTTAATAAAAACTGAAAAAGTCGCTAGAACTCACTTCAAAATTCGTGGAAGATGTTAAACAATTTTGATTAATTAAGGTACAAATTTTATTAAAAGATACGAGGAATAATAAATGGAGTCACATTCGAAAACTTTGAAGATTTAAAGTTCAAATCTTTTTCTAGATTAAACCATTGTTCTAGTTGAAACTTTCCACAAAATTTCAAATGTTAAATGAACGGACTTCCCTCCTAAAAAATCATCCTAAACGCGACCTTTTCATCAATTTTAATTCAAAATTTTGACAAATTTTTTTTGAAGAAATATTTTTTGGAAGAAAAGTTTAAGTATATTGTAAGATACAATTTTGGCGATTAGTATCACAACAATCGAGAATTTGTTCAAGGCATTACCAGAGTTGAGATGTTAAAGTTAACCCTTATAAAAGCCTAAAAATTACCAACCTAAAGGTAGAAAAATAGCCACATTGCTGAAATCGATGTGAACAAATTTTTGTCTTGTTTCGAACAGTCAACATATAAGATTAACAACATGCAAAATACAAACTGCTTAAAAAACGGGACTTCAACCATTTTTTCCAACTTCATATAGATTAAACAAGGAGGAAAAGAGGGAGAAACCAAGATGAAGTTATTATTTTTTTTCTTCCAAGAATTGATAAAATTAGGAATGAACGTATTAGCGAGTTGTGTGGTGTGAAGAAAGGGGTAAATGAGAAAATAAATGAAAGTAAATGTGAGATGGTTTATAGGGGGTCAATATGGAAAAGGATGAAATGAATGAAGTCATTGGTTACGGATGTATAGTCGGCAATGTATAGATATGAGAGACCGAACCGGCTGGAAAAAAAAAAGAGACAGAGAAAGAAAAAATAGAAATTGGGTCATGTAAAAGAATGTTCTTTTTAGAAGTAGAAATTGAGCTTGGCAGAGGCGAAGAAAGGTGTATAATAGGAGTGAATGGCGGGGTTTTGTGAGGGGGGTATGGACTCAGGGACCTCTTAACCATTCATTCACCGTCCCTAGGGCAAAAAAAAATTCACGCTTATTAGTGAGTAGTGTAAGAGAGAGTATATATAATATATAAATCATATAATAATATTATATATATATAATATATAATATTATAAGGTTATAATGTATGGTTTTGAGCTTATGATTTATAATATAATATTTGGTAACGCTTTATATATTTCTAAATATTGCCTTCAGTTTGTAAAGCATTAAATAGTGTTTTTAAGGTATAGATTATATATATATATATTTTTGAGTTAAGGTGCATATACACGCGAACCCACCAAATGCTCACAATGAAGCGGGGCCACAACTTTGGGCTGAAAAATTCAGCACCATGGGAGGGGTTGGTGTCATAATATATGTTTACAAATGTCCAAAAGAAAGATTATGATTTTTGTTGGTAAAAAGATGAGGAAAAATTAAAATCAGTCACAATCAAAATAAACCTTTAAACTAATAATTAGGAAGTTAATTGCATTGTTAATAGTCTTAGATTACATAACAAAATTTCAAATGCTATAAAGAATATTTCACTTCTTGAAGATACAAGGAATAAATGTTATTTGTTACTGTATAATTAATTTAATAGGTTATGGCGATTAATCTTTTAGAAGGGTGTCTATGGACCGTAAAGTAGGATTATTAAATACTTCTGACAGCGTATATTGGTTGCCAGGATGGAACAATCAATTGCAAGATTATGTCATGAACAGATTGCGGGTGTTGGCGACGGACAAATAGGTTTGCCAAAATGGGAGGAGGGTTCTCGTGACATTTTATAGTTGACTGTGGTGCATGTTAGTTGTCGGCCCAATACGGAGGCGTGCAAGAATCATCTCACCACCTCTTGTAAGCGCTTTCGTCTGTGCGAGGAAGACACTCACGATGTTCGGTCTATGTACTGTTTCTGAGTTTCCTTCCATGCACGAGTCATCTCGGTCCAGTCAAGGCTCTTTGCCAAACAAGATCGAAAGCCCCGTCGGAGAGAAGGATACAGGATAGTAATCAGTGATGGGAGGCGGCCTGTGATCGGAATGGGCGAGGTCCAGGACAATAAACCTGGCATAGACAAACATCTCGAGGAAGAGGACATGGGACAGGCGCATGTGTTGGCCTCTCTGTCAGGCGATTTCATTTGCCATTTACCCACATGAGAGGGGTTCCGCAACATAAAATTAAATTTGTTTTCGTGTACGGCGTAGTGGGAGAAGATCGGAAGAAATTGACAATGAACAGCAGATACCATTGCATTTTTAGAATAAGGGTTTTAAGCGCTTGTAACGCGCTAAGCGAATCTGAATAAATGACATAAGGTTGATCTTGGTTAAGGATTAGAATTCGAGAAAGGGCAATCATTATAGCCGTTAACTCTTCTGTAAAAAATTGAGGCATAAGGGGGAGGGTATGGGAGGTTTCGCGGGTCAGGAAAGGACAGCAGAGCGCCACACTGGTCCCCTATTTTTATAGCCGTCAGTAAACACTGGGTAAATTCATCAGTGAACTGCGGGCGTGAGTTTGAGACAGTTATGATGCTTTAACAGGGCCAGCAGGGGATGGCTTAGATTTGGAGAGAGGATGTCGGAGTTCCAAGCAAGATGTAGGAGAGGGAAATAGCAAGCGTGTTTTACCTTCGTCCAAAGAGATTAAAAGGCAGCACCTTTTGAAAAAGGGACTGGAGGAAATAAAGTAGGTATATATGAACGTTATCTTTTGCACATATTGGAATTACATATGGGAAAAGAAATATATTTTTGGGAAAGAGGCATGATGGCTAGTACAATTCCAGTAATTTAGGATTCTGAATTATTCACCGCGGTACCCTCCTGCAGAATTCTTGCAGGCTGTCAGAGCAGACGGTATTGGGGCTTTGAAAAACGAAGTATAACTTGTTACACAATTGATTATTCTTTCGAATAGAGAGTGGTAGCATACACATTGGATTTCGATACTTCAGGCTTCAACTCCGCTTAGACCCGCAGTTGAACACACACTCACACCCCACCCAATGGCCGCATAAGCCAAGCCATGGGAGGGACGATCGAAAAGCTCCAGTGGAGATACGGATCGCTTTCGTTTTGGATGGGAATCTAATCCAGGAGCATGTAGCAGTAGTTGTGGAGGCGGGACAATGACAAAACACTATATTGCACCAAGCCATCAAAGTCAGTTTCGATCGGGATGATTTAGGGCACGTAAAGAGCGTTAAAAGGGAATTGGTGTGACTATCGCAGCCATAGGAATTTATTGAGAGCGTTACTTCGATGACAAGACGTTACAGGTCAACGGGTGCTCGAGATTGACAGCTTGTTTTTAGAGGTGTTTAATATGCGGTGCATATGTTTAAGTGGTCATCTAGGATGAGCCCTAGAAATTTGACCTGTGAAAGTACAGGAATTACACGAATGAGCGAACCATATAACGTTAGGTTCGCTGGAAGAAGAAGGTGGCAAGTTCTTCGATTTCCCTTTTTTCTTTAAAAAGCACTTGCTGATGGGTTGATTATGTTTGGGAAAAATGGAAGCAGCATGGAACAGCAAGCCCACTTTGCTGAAATATATATATACTCAATAATAGTATAGTTAGACAGTTGCCGTTCGAGAAGACAGCGGTGCAGTCCTGGCACCGGCTATGTTATTAATGCATAAGGTCTAGTACAGACATATAGATAGAGGAAAAGTGACTGTGCTATCCTGATACTGGAGTGAAAAAATGTTTTTGAATCTAAGGACCTATTTATTAAATAGTATTTATGCAATCATACGCAACGAATGATAGCTAAAAATTATGATGGACTTAAAACGAAGGCTTACCACATGTCCGGAACGCCTTCATCCAGTGAATTAGTAAAGTGGGCGTGATAAGCACACCTTTATGGGTAAGTTAGCATCCGAAAACTCTGGAAGGTAGATCTGTGGTGATATGATGATATGACATTTTGCAAAGGTGAAAGGAAATGAGTGACTGTGCCGCGGAAACCAAGCGAATGGAGTTAAGCGTGAATCGCCGAGATATTCCATGTGGTGTCGTAGGCCTTTTCAAGGTCAAAAAAAGAACACCAAGAAACCATTCCCACCAGTTGAAAAAATTATTTGAATCTAATGGATTTAATGATCTATTGATAACAAGTGATACGGCTAGGTTTACAGCAACACCAATCCATACAGGTTAGGGTTAGGTTTATGGCAATGGTAATCCATACTGCATTAGCGATAGTTTATAGCAGAGCTAGGATTAGGTTGTTTTGTGTTTGACTATTAACAAAACTTAACCTAACCTAATTCTACTACCAACAACTTTTCTAATTGCTGCTGCTGTGGGCTATATAGACTGATGTTGCTGTAAACCTGTAAAGTATATGGATCAACATTACCATAAACCTAGCTCTAACTTATTTAGATCAATTTTATTAAAAAATATTAATCAGATTGAAAAATGGTAATAATATTCGTTATCAGCATGTAAAAGTTATAGCATCGGGCAGGGTGTCTCAGTCCACCTTTTTTTGTGGGGTGAATTGGGCCACTAGATATAAAAAGAAATTTTTTTTTAATTTTTTTTTGCTCATTCAATAGCCACATGGTACTACAAGTTTTATTTAGATTATCTTTAATTCTAGAGAGTTTTTATATTTTTAAAAAAACATTATAATGTATTATGGGAGGAAATAATTTTTCCTTAAATAGAATTTCACTTTTGAAAAATGTGAGTTTTTCTTAACTTTGTGAATGGATTTTAATTATTTTTTCAGTGTATACAGTTAAGGATATTAGCTTTAAACTGGCAAAGTAAATTTTTGTTTCAAACAATATATAGTGATTAAATCACTGGGCCTAACTTGGCCCAATTCACCCCCCGCCCCATAAAAATTGATGATGGGGTGAATTGGGCCACCATTGTTATTCTTATTTTATGTATTATTATTGACATTTTTATTATGTACAGCTAATTTTAATATAATAAAGTTACTTACTATTAAGTAAAAATTAAAATAAAAAATTAAATTTATATGAAAAATATGAATTCCAAAAAGTGTCACAATTTACCCAGCGAATGTGGTGAATTGGGATATCACATTTTTATTCTTATTTTATGTATCATTATTGACATTTTTATTACTTATTACTGATTTTAATATAATAAACAATTACCTATATTAAGTAAAAATTAAAATATCAAATTAAATTTATAGCTACATAAAATAAGAATTCAAACAGAAGGCCCAATTCACCCCACAATGGTGACCCAATTCACCCTTCAAGGAGAGTCTAAATAAGCTTTATTTAAACTTTAATAAAACTATTATTATTAGAAAAAAAAAATTTCAAAAAGTGTATTAGGGAAGTGGGAAGACAAAGTTATACCTAAAGTGGCCCAATTCACCCCTCCTAACGCTACAATAATCAGAAAGTTTATATATTTTAGTGCATAAAAATCTAAGAATGAACGTTTTAAAAAAAAAAAAAAAAAATTTTTTAAACTTTTATCACAAGTATGTCAGAATAAATAAGGGAGGTTAGATGATTAATTGTTTTTGGCGATTAGTCTTCTAAACTGGCATTTTTATTATAATTAATTATAGATGCTTGAAATGTATTTTTTATTATTACTACTTAAAAAAGTGTTAGAAAAGTAAATTAAATTGTTGAAATCTTTTAAAAAATTATCATGTAAAGAAGCCCTAACATATCAATATATATACCAGGTATATCATTATTTTTTACTAAGCCATTTTTTTGGATTATATGAGATCAATAGTAATATCATTTTTTAGGCATTTACCCAACCTGAGTAGTAGTAAATAATAGTATATATATACAGTATATATAGTATAAATAATAATATATATGTATCCCACACACATATGAATAGTTATAAAAAATATATATATATATATATATATATATATATATTATATATATATATAATACGGTATATATATATAGTATTATATTATATATATATATATATACTATATATATATCTAATATATATATATTATATTATTATATATATAGTATAAAATAATATATATATTATATATATGCAGTATATATAATTTTCTTTTTCTTTTTTTTTAAATATCATATAAAGTATGAATTTTGCATAAGATATACAAGTCTGCACTTTCCACTTATAGGACTATATTTATATTTTTTGATATTCTTCTTTAATCATTCGTCTTGAGACACACATTTGTTGATATGAAGCCTCATTTCCTAAATTTTTAATTGTTTTTCATAATTTAATAGGGAATTTATTTAGGTATCAGTGCACTTTTCCAACCCTTTTTGTAGTTTATAATAAATTAGAAGTTTATTTTAGATTATAGCAGATTGATTTGGCATCTGAGGGTAGAATGTGTATTCCATCTTAACAATAATGTGATAATTGTTGCATAAACAAAGTATGAGAACTTTACCAAATGTGATGCTAAAATTTAAATAAATAATAACAAGGTCCTCCTTTATTAGCATAATTAAGTAATATACTCCATGAATTCTGGAAAGTTTACCTGATAAGATAAGCCCTTCCCAAGAGTATGATTAAAGTCATGTAACTGATAAATTTTCTCAATTCAAATTTTTAGTATTTTCCAAGACCTTTACTACTAATTACTAATTATTATGATAATAGCGAATAGTAACCTTTTATACTGTAAGCCTATATTAAAGTATATATATATATATATTAAATTCTAATAAAGTACTGGTAGATTCAAATTAATGTAATTATAGTATATAAGATATAATAAGTTTCATTATATTTTATATATGGCCAACTAAAGAAGTTACCCGCAGGCTGATCAGGATCTTCAAAACTGTAGAGAGTAGGTAGCAGTAAACTGGAAACATATATGTAAATCTGGCGTTATGAATTCCTGTACGCACAAGAATGAAAAAATATTTTTTTTTGTTATTTTCTTTTGTTAAATCTCTCCAATAACTATCGACTAGGTAGAAGAAAAGGACGTCAAGTAGCGATAATATGGAAATTAGCCGTCGTCGAACATATGTTCATGCATCAAAAAAGGAAAAAGTTATTTTTTAAACGTTGACCTTTGTTACTACAAAGTTCGAATCAGAGCATCAAACTTTGGTCATCGAGTTCAGTATCCGTGATCCAAGGCGGATTGGGGAGCAGGATGGAGGACGAGTTCGCCCCGGTCGCCGTTCACTCCCGGGGCTAGAGACCTATTGTTTGCATCTCTCTAATGAACTTTATAGCTGCATTTGTCGCCTCTTTCCCTTTATTTAAAAAAAAGAAAACTAATTTCAATTTTATTCCATTTCTCTGAGGTGTGTTTTACAACCCCTTTCATACCTGTGAGTCAGTAATACTACTTTGTTAGTAGTTGTCTTTGTACCTTCATCTTTTAGTTTTTGAAGATATTGATAAAAATCATCAAACTATTGGAGTCATTTCGAGTTTAGTCTATGCTTCAGTCATGTTAGAAACATCACAACACATCAATCCTCCCTTTGTTATCAGATTTCTTCTAAAAAATTCGAACGAAAATGACGAACTGGCAACTTGTTTGTGGTTGAGTCGTCTGTAAGACTATAACTCTATATTATCTCTTATGATTTTGCTTTCAGCCTTTTTTTTTTTAATCCTTGTGAAGGAAGATAAGGCTATTTCCAAAACGACAAATAATAAGCTTTATATTCGGATAATTTTAAATTTTAAGAAATCATTTCACGGTCTACATATTAAAAAGAACGCACTAAAAGTCACATAGAAACAACTCTATCGGATTGTTAGAAAAATATATTAATATATTTGAAATATATTAATGCGCAATAGATTATCGATTTTAATTATTAAATTATTTTTTGCCTCTTGATGACTGATTGACGCATTCGATGACGATTGACGATACGATTTTGACGATTAATTGTATAAAATACTAGTGTAAAAAATTTCTCTCATCTTCTCTCTCTCTCTCCTCTCTCTCTTCTTCATCTATCTATCTTAATATATATTATAACATATATTATAACTATATAATATATTACTACAACTATACACCATCATACTTACAGTCTCTATGATTACTATATCTCTATTTAATATTAAATATTATAAAATATATTTATAATTATATAATATATGTATATATAAATATAATAAATATATATATATATATATATATATAATATATATATAAATATAATATATAATACGCTAGACAGGAGTGACAGGAGGTTCAACCCCCGAAATTATTTTTAGTATAGATCAAAATTTTTGATTTCTCAAGTCTCATAATATATAAATAAATAATTAATATATATAAAATAATAATAATATTAATAATAATTAATAATAAATATATAATAATAATAAATAATAATATATAATAATAATAATTATAATATATAAATAATAATAATTAATAATAATAATAATTAAATAATAAACACAATAACAATAACATAAAACAATAACAAAAAACAATAATAACAAACAATACAATAACAATAACAATACTTAATAATAAATAATAATGATAAATATATAAATAATAATAATAATAATAATAAAATAATAAATAATATAATAATAATAAAATATAAATTAATAAAATAATAATTATAAATAATAATATAATAATTGTAGTTTATCGAATATGCAGTCAATTATGGCAAAGGCAGTGAGACTTAGTTGTACCATAACGTAATTCTTAGTCAGTGCTGTCTCTCATGCATTTTTTTTAAATATTATAGACCAGGGACTTATAAATGTAAGATTACCAATATTCATTAGATAGCACAATGACTACCTCATTAAAGTAAAATGATGGATGTCTTAAATTATTAAAAAAGGAGGAGCTGTAATCAGTTTAGAGGTGAATAATCCAGGGTTCATACCTCTTCTAATGCAAATTTCTTAACTTCCCTTTCATTCATTCCTTATCTAAAACTAACTTCTTTCTTTCCTCAGAATCATGGTTACGATTCTATATTGCTTTCCTAATTGTCTTCCTGCCATTCAAGCTAGGACACGACATATCGCAGATGTATTCTCTATCTGGAAAAAAATTCTCTTCTCTATCAGATTCTCGCTTTAGATATTTTTATGTGAATTATTATTGCACAGCATACTCTCGGTGAGCACAAACTGTCCTATCACAAGGAAAGTGCGCTAACCTCCTTTTGTTCTCCTACTTGACATAATCAACATCTCTATAATACCACTCGTAAATCCACTCTTCCCCCTCTATTCTGTATATGATCAATTTTGCTGACTTGGTTGCTCACATTACCCAACTTGAGAAAGGCGAAATCTCTTCTGGCTCTCTGTATGCCTCAACCTATATATCCAATTTCCAATTACTAAGCACTTTTCCCCTCTCTCAGTGTGTGAGAAACCTCACATGTCCATACCTTAGTAAAAAAAAAAGAAAAAAAGAGTAAAAAAAAAAAAAAAAAAAATCTATCTCTAGTAACGTACAAATATGTACATGTTAAATAAATACATTTTCGCTAGTAAAAAGTGTAAGCCCTCTGGATCCTTCTTAAAACACTATTCCCCTTAGCACCCTACTTATTCTATTCTTAAACTTTGAAACCCTCCTCAACCACTAACTTAGTCACTACTCACACCAATACGCAGTAACGGACTCTACTATGCACAATCATCTCACTGCAAATACAATTCCTATCAACGATTTATGGGTTTCGCTAAATAAGAACTACGGAGACTTTGTGGTGAGACGCTTAACATATCCAAAAGGACAATTTACCTAGTATACACGTCTGTCATCTCTCAAGCTCTCCTCCTTTGATCACCTCACTTGGCTATCTTATAATATAGGCGTTCAAATTAATCAAATTGCCAATATCGGTGTTGTATAGCGACTTCTTCTCTTTCTCTAATATGTTTCCTCAGGTTCTGTCATCCCCTATATCTCTCTATTAATTATCTCCTAAACGCACCTTCATATCTTATTCTACTCGTTACGATGACCGACCCTTCATTCTTACTCATATCAATTCTACTCCCCCTTTTATTTACTTCTAGAAGTGCCTCTCGTCTTAATCTTCCATTTATTTTCTCGCTGATGATAGCAAATTAAACTTGGGAAATTCAATCTTTAAGAAATAACCCAAACTTTACAACAATCGGCCTCTCCAAGTACTTCTAACTTCCTGCTTTTTCAACGCTGTCGTCTCTCCTGTTTACAATATAAAAATCCTTGGCCATTAAGCATGAACAAAAGGAAATCTGGAAACCTCAACATCCCACAACGTTGCTAGTGGCCTCAAAAACTGGAAGTTTCTGTTAGACGTTGAGACTTCTTCTTTCTCAGTTGCTCCCGCTATACATAAGGCTCATCCGCCGCCCATGTATGAGTATGCTCTCAATACTGGGGGGTGCCTGGTTTCACCCGGTCTCCTAATGAGGTCAACGGCAAAAACTATAAAACGTTCTTACTTTCCAGCTCAACTGACCCTCTATCTTTGCGAGCGAGTGTGCTTAGATCTCATCCTATAGTACCGCACCGCTATCTATAACTATCACTCGCGTACCACTACCTTGACACGCTTCGTACACAAAGTGCGGTATCTTGCGCACGAGTATGGTGACTGTTACTCGCAGTTCGCTAGTTTGCTGCGGTGATCCTTCTTTCCCACCACCTCTTATGTAGAATTCTCTTCCATCTTCTGTGATGCCTACGAATTTAAACTCCCACTTTAAAGCCTGCGTCTTGCTCATCTTAGGGGTTTTTGCCTTAAGAAGGTGAACTCTAGGGGAGTTACTGACACCCTCTCCTTGAATAGCTCATGCCCTACTTGTGTTATTGGACATAGACTGGTTAAAAAAAAAAGTATCCTTGATAAGTCAATATGGGTGGCAAATGAACTGTCTTCCTATTGCCCCCCGATCCAAATCCATCATTCAGATTCCACAGTGAAATCTTATCTTTTCAACAGATCCTACGTGATCATAATCAATCTTCTCAAGACCATACAATTTACGCTCTAATCAAATTAGAATTAACCTTTTATACTTCCTATACTCACACAACAAGATACTACCATAAGCTCTCACCACAACCCCACTCACATGAAATTGCAAGATCCTTATCCCCCCTCTCATTCCTCGCCCGAGGCAACACAAACACATTCACGACCACACCCACTCGATTTTTAACCGTTCCTTTCATCTTTCAGTCACAGCGTATGTCTAACATTTGGCCATTGTCTAAATACAGTCATGTCACCTCGTCTCACGCGAACATTTATCCTCTGACATATCAATACAGATACTATTCATACATTTTCACCGGGAAGAATAGGAATTTGTCGGCTATATCGAATCACTAACTTCCCGAGCATGCATAGCATTCCTGCAAATATAAGTGGTATATGGCAGGCCAACCTAACGTGACCACGGCCACTATGCCTTCAATCACACGCATACATACCGCGATTGTTTCATTTTTTCTCCGCGACACGTATGGATATCTAAAGATAGGATCCTGTAAGATGTGTTGTCTTGGAAGATTTATAGAAGTCATGTTATTGATATGTTATCTGAGATTGCGGCATTTATCGAGCGTTGCCATTAAAGCGTTGCCCATTAAGCACTGGTGGGAAGCATGAGCATAGCCCACAAGGCCCAAAATTGCAAGTAATATCCTCACAGTATATATAGTATATTAATATTAATATATAATACATTAGGTATATATATAATATATATATAGTATATAGATAATATATATCTAAAAAAATAATATACAGTAGATATATATATATATAAATATATATATTATAGGTGTTTAGAAAAAGCATCAAACTATATATAGTTATATATATTATATATATAATAATTATATATATTATATATACCAATATATATATACCCATAGTATAATATAATAAGCTATAATATAATAAAATATGATAGGCTATATATATATAAAGGGGAGTTACCGCTATATGATATGAATCTTCTAAAATCTTCCTCTTTACAATATAATATATTTTGCAAATATATATGTTCATTATTATTAATATGATGATAAGATTTTCGATTATTATATTATTATTTATATATATTATTATTTAATATTTTATTGAATGGTAACTAATATATATTATATATATATTATGATGTTATTATTATTATTATTATATATTATTATTATATTATTATATTATTGATTTTATTATTATTATTATTATTCGATTCTTATTATTATTCCTCCTCATTATTTGAGTTTTAATATATTCAAAATATTAATATTGTTCAATAATCCGCTCCCCCCATAAAATAACCGTCCAAATGGTTTTTCGCCGATGACGCATGACCGAGACCCCGATTGATAAAAAATATCCGATTTTGCCGATGACGATGACGATGACGAATTAATCGTTCCATCCCAAAACAAAAAGTAGTATATAATAATATATAATATATATATAATATATAAATAATATATATATATAATAAATATATATATATATTATTATATGATATAAAATAGTGTTTTATATATATATATATATATATATAATATATATATATATATATGTAAGTCCTTATTGATTATATGGATTCTTTATATTTGTTATATTTTTTATTTTATTTGTTCATGTACTGTTATTATATTACACAACGTTAAATTTAGGTGTTGATAGACAGGTTCAAAAAATTTTAAATTAAAAAAAAAGGTTATTAGTTAATAAAATCGCACTTTATTAAGATTCGTAACTTTGTCAGTTATCTGGAAAAGAAGAAGACAACGTAATATTTATTAAAATGCAAACCTTATTTTGAAAAAATAAACAACTAGAAAAAAAGTTTCGGCAAAGTTGATCCATCTTCTTTAGTTATAATGTTACTGCATCGTCGATCTAAAATAGGTTAGGTATATGATTACTGCATCGTCGATCCATATAGGTTAGGTTATGACTTAGAGCCCTCCTAGTTCAGGTTTTGCCAAGAATTCATAGAAGCAAAATAAGAAAAAAAAAATCAATATCGACAGAATATTAACCCGAAGCAATTTTTTTTTTCTCTTTCCTTAAATTGTTTCACGTTTCAACACTAAAAAAAACATTTACTTTCTCATGTAAAATGTGCGCCATTGGTTTCTTTATTATTTAATTTAAGTATTTTAAAATTTCGTATCTTTATCATCATCATTTCAATTTATTGTTAGCATTATACTCTAACAATATAAGAAAAGAATTTACATAAAACACAAAATTAACGGATTCATATAACAGACTCAAGGTCATATAATATAATAATATATATACGGAAGAGAAGAATAATATGGATATATGATATAATATATATGTATGTGGTATTATATAAAATCTATATAAGTTAACTAACTATAAATTATATATCGCCTATATATATATATAAATTACTATCACGGCGAAGAGAAGAATAAATGGTTTCAGAAATGAATTTATTAAAAATTGCTGATAGGCTCACTCTTAACACGTGTAGCATTTTTCTAATGTAATTTTATAAAAACAAATAAATCAAAAATAGATGGGATTAAAAAATGCCACTGGGAATACCTTACTAGAATAGAAGTATATCTGGCCTTCACATTAATGACTGATAGGCATAAACATGCAACGGATGTCTCTATTTTTAGATACCAATTATAAAGAAAGTGCTTTGACATCTGAAAAATAAAGATTAAGAACACTGAAGGAAATTTAAGAGAATATGATAGGATATATGGTAACGAAAAGAGAGAATGTGTGGAGTAGTAGAGAAGAAACGAGACATGAGATGGGCCGGGACGAATGAGGAAGGACCCCGAGACGTAGAGATACATATCCATGTAGAAGTATTAAGAGCAATAATATACGGAAGATAATAAAATTAGATAAAAAAATGGATGTAATGTATGTGTGTTTGTGCCCGTAGAGATTATAAAGAGTGGATAAAAGAGATAGGGGATAGAAGAGAAGAGGAGGTGATACATTCCGAAGGAAAGCAGTGGCTACGTGTAGAACGCACTGTTAATTAGTAACCCGAGAAAAAAATATAGAGAAGAAAAAAAAGGATATTCTTATAGTGTGAAAAGAAGTAATCAAAACTCTTATGCTTTTTATAAGAGCAAAAAAAAATATGTAAATAAATAGATATATATCTTTAAGAATAATACAAGAAAAAGAGAATGTAAACATGGTGTAACAATATGAAAATTTATAAATCTAATTACAAAACAAAAATTCATTTCAGAAGAATATAGTTCGTGGTGTGTGTGTGATGTGTGTGGCTAAAATAGATGTAGGAGTCAAGTTCAAAAGGATACTAATAATTACAGTAAAGAAAAGAAATGATAGAAGACTGTGTGTGTGTGGTAGTGGAGGTGGAAGTTGAGAGCCAATAGATGTGTGTGTGTAAGTGTGAGTGTGTGTAACCATAATTGTTATTTAGTTTTTTTAATTTTTTTTACATTTTCTTATCCAAAATTTTACTGAGAAGGATACCAAAATGTATTTCCTTTTCGTCGTAGTATTATGTTAGGTTTATTTGAATAGATATATATTTCTTTTTTTTTCTTTTTTTTTTTTATTTTTGTATTATTTTTGGTTTGCATTTTCCGCACTAAAAATTGGACCAGCATTGTCCAGCAATGTTTTGTCCTTTATCCTGTTGTGTAATGTTAGCTTTTTGAGATAATGTAATTGTGCTCTTCATATACTGACCATAGAATATATATAATAGAATAAAAAAATATATATAATATGTTAATATATATATAATAATTATATGGAAATAATATAATGATATAATATATAGATATATATAGATATATAAATAATAATAATAGTATATATTAAAATAATATTAGATATATATGGATAATATATATATTATAGATTAATGTTAAGGGACTTAAAATGTTTGCTAGAAACTGATTACTGATGTATACCGATAGAGAAGGGTAACCTTTAACAGATTGTACCTATAGGATAGAGTACCTAACCTAAAACCTAACCTGAACCTAACTTACCTTACCGAACCTATTAATACCCTAACTTAACCTAAACCTACATTAATCCTTAATATTGTCATTGAATAGAGTTATATACAGTGTTATAGGGGTATCAGGAAACTTAAGGAGGTTCCGGTTTTTACGCAAGATTATCATTGTGAGGATATTGGAATGAATATCCATACGGAAGCTATAGATCAACAAAGTACAGTTTCTACCATAATTGTAGCGCCAAGAGTAATATAGATAAATATGAGTATATGATTAAGGAATATTAGTAAAAGTAAGAATAGATAATATAGTGGAGATGATAAGATAGGAGAGATAGATTAAGAAATTATATTATATATATATGATATATATAGAGAAAAGTAGAAATATAATAAGTAGGAGAATAGTGATAAAGATTGATAAGTAGTAGATATGAGATAGTATATATATAAGAAATATATAGTAGATTATATATATATTAATGAAAATAATATTCCTGAGTGCTCACTCTCGAGAGTATTATTCAACGAAAAAGCCTACTAGAAAAATGTCATCTATTTTATTTACATAGGGAAGATAAAAATTAGATACAGATAAAAAAGAAAAGAAAATAATAAAAAATAAAAAAAAAAAAAAAAAAAAAGAAAAAAACAGAAAAAAAAAAAAAAAAAAAAAACCTGCTTTTGCATTTCTTAAACATTAGATTAAATATTTATTAAAAGCTAGTTGGATAAAATTACATCATAACTAACATAGGGCCCGGACGACTAAAAAGAAGGAGAGAGGGATGTGTCTTTATCGAAGTTCACTGCATGTTGACATAATCTGAATATTGTATTACTCATGGGTGGATGTATCAGGATAAGAAAAGAGGTATAATGTAATATCCAAAACTAATTAATCTTTGTTACCGATGAGTTGCTATAAGACAGTTATTCGAAACAACTGTAATTAAATTATAGATGTGTTGAATCTATTATATTGGCAAACATGTCATAACCACCACACCAACAAAAGCAAAATTAAGGAGCAAAAATTAAGAAAAAAACTAAATGAAGGAATGAAAAACTGTAGAAGAAATGCAGGTTGCAAAAGACGAAGAATTTGAAAAGAGAGAGGAGTGTGGATATATAATTAGCTCAAGAACTCATATCTATCAGCTTAAATACATGAAAAAAGATCATAGAAACATAACACCAAAATAACGTCTACTAGGACAATGACTGGATATGTATATCATGAATGAATATATTATATATATATAAATATAATAGAATAATAAGAATAATAATAATAATTATAAAATATATAATAGAGATAGTTTAATATATATATATATATTAGTATATATAATATAATAGCATTTGAATATATATATCATGGATTATTATGTTAGATATAAGATATAGCTATAGTAACATAACTATAGAGAAGTGATATTAAAAATAATATTAAGATATAGAATATATAAAATCAGTATTGTGATGATTTATGTTATGAGCAATTCAAAGATACTTTAAAGTAGTATAAATATAAGTAGGAATTTACGACACCGCTATTTTGAGAGAAAGCAAGGGGTCTTATATAGAGCGAGACAATTCATATTAATTTAACGGACAGGATCGATTAAAAGAGAAAAAAATGTTTTTAATAATCTATTACTGTTTTATGCAAAACTTTCACAAAATTTCAATTTTGATAATTTTGTTTTAGTCTCAGCTCTGCTCAAAAATATAAAAATTAGAGAAGAAACTAGTGTAAAATTCGCCTAAATAAGGTTATGGTATTAGCTAAGAAAAATTATTGCAATCTTAACTCTTTCATACCTTATACGTGTCATTTAAAGGGCAAATTATTGTCAGATTTAAAGAGCTGCAAAT
>JABUQX010060290.1:27500-28626 GCA_015478945.1 Trachelipus rathkii | reverse complement strand
ATGAGCTGGTTGAGCCCCCCCACTGCGTGGAGTAAATAATGACAATCCACATTTTATAGTATATTAAAAAAACATTCATACTTTATATTTTATTTTAGCTGATTACCTAAATTGAAAGTCGATAATAATATTAAATCAAATACGTTATAATAATAATAAGTTATCCCTCATGCAGTTAAGATGCCCTCAACCTCCATCCACCTCACTCCCTTTACGGATATATCTATGAAATAGGCTTCTCACTTTTCAGTGGTCTATGATTGACATATCCTAATTTTCCTCCTTATTTTACAATATATTTTTCATTATTTAGAATATTTAGATGTTAGAACGTTGGTTCTTCTATAATTTCCTTCACCCTGTGATCCCTCTCATCACCTTCTACTAGTCTATAAACTATCAATAAAAAAGAGGCACAAAAGCACCCTAGCGCACGCCTAGTCACGGCAGCGACCGCTCAGTCAAATGAGGAATCTCTCTTCTAATGAAAACAACAATCTTCATTCGTTCAAATTCTATTTTTTGTTATTTTACATACTCTTCCAATATAACATATATTCAGCGTCTTCACCTGAATCACCTAATTATTACTGTAAGAGAACATCAATTTACCTGTTTAACAATATATTTTATCTATTACTTAAAGCTTTTTTTAATTTTAAAAGACCATTTATTAAATATTTTATTTATAGTCAAAACTTAGTTATGCTTTAAATAAAAAAAGAGAAAAGAAAAAAAGTAAAATAAAATACAGAGATACTCATCGAAGTTTATATTGCATAAACCACTCGTTAAACCAGTCAATGTGTATATTTCTTAATAAATTACACTACATTTTTGAGAAAATTAACTTAAAGAAAGAATAATTTAAGTTACCGTGAATTGCACACAGAGCAGAGGTTATGAAAACGAACAATATTGAAAAAGTTATTACTATTAAATATAAAATGTAATAACAAAAACTAATAATGCAACGTATAATAATGCAAAATGAGGTAAAAGTTTAAAGTGTTCGCAAAAGGCATATTAATATATTGCAACTATAATTAATTTTTTGTTGCTATGGAACATTAGGGAAATTAAAGAAATAAAAACTAATTCAGAAACAGGCGCACAATTCAGCTAT
>JABUQX010060290.1:0-22500 GCA_015478945.1 Trachelipus rathkii | reverse complement strand
ATAGTAATTCTTAATAGGATTATAGAGATCATTTAATTGAATAAATTAAATAAGATTCAACTTGTAATCTATAGTAATTTGAGTTAAATCGAATATATTTATAATTTATCAAGTCAATAAAAAACAGGATGAATAAATAAAAGTAGTCATTGAAAGTATAAGATTATTTTAAGCAAATTATAACTCAAAATTTAATATAAATATGTTAAATAATAGTAAAATTAAGGAGAGTTAATAACCAAGATTATCTAAGTTGCTTATATTAATTAATTTAATCTAATATGAATTAATTATCAATAAATAAAAAACTATATTAGTTCTCGATAAGGAGGGAGCACACTTTGTGTCCAATTATATATAAAAAATGGTTTTTGTTATGGAATGAGGATAATATTATACATAAATACTGATCTATAAGTAATATAAAATAACAATCAACTTTGAATGAAAAAATCACACTATAGATAATTATGTAATCAAATAATATAATAGAGCTAAATATAATAATAATAATAATTATTAATAATTAATAAATAATGAAGAATAATAATAATTAATAATAAGTAATAATAATTTAATAATAATAATTTGAAGAACTATGTATATAGTGTGAATACGTAAAAGTCCAAAAATGGGCAAAGGTCAATATGGGTGGTGTAAGCTGGAACAAGTTGCAATGGCAGGCCTGAGTTACCCCAGGGGCATGTTTATTTATTTGTTCATATTGTTAATTTATGCAGAGGATGTTGTTTAGTGATTTTATTGTGTCTATTTTTATTTTTGATTCTTACATTATTGATTATTATTATTTACTACACATGATTACTCTAATTGGTGAGATACTCATCTTAATGGGACAATTGCTATATGGCTCCATGTTGTATTGATCTACTGCCATATTCCTTATCTTTTATCTCTGCTCACATTACTCTCAATATTATGTGCTATTATCAGGGTATAGAATAATAGTATATTATGGTTAGTTGAGTTATTATTATCTCATGGTGCTACTCATGATTCTGATGATCTCACGGATCTATTGAATTATGATTATGTAATTGTCATGAACTCAGGATGGGAATTATGAGTATTTATGTATTATTATATTTTATTATGATGTATTATGTATGCATTATGATTTGATTGTGATATAATATAATGGGGATGAAATTCGCAAAGTTGGATTATTTAGTATCCCTGATTATCTCATCTCATGTGACTGCATCTCTATCTGGAATCTCAAGCTATGAGGATTGATGAATCTCAGAATAGATGAATAAGGGAAGATTTGTAATAGATGCATTAATGAGAAGATCAATAAGGATTATCGAAATAATAATCAATTCATCTAATTATGATGTATGGTAAAGGATGGATTATCCTCTAAAATTTAACTTATTATATAGCATGTATTAATTATTGATTATGGATGTATTCTCACTCTATTGAAGATATTTAGTAATATAATTATTATTATTGAATACCTAGGTTAAGTATTGAGAGTAATTCTGAGTACATGGTTTTATTAACGAGTAATTCAGAGTGTACAATATTCTCACACACTGCAATAATATATAAGTTAGGATTATAAAAATATAATAGGTTAACAGGGAATTTCTGTACTTTGTTTCTTACGCTTACATGATTAATGATTATGTACTTTGTCAACTTTTTTAAATATATAGATAAATATATATATATATTAATAATTATAATGTATATAGTATATAATATAAATAATGGTATATATTAAGAGATATCTCATTATCTATACGAGTGGATTATATAATTATATAATATAAAAAATTATATGATAATTATATAATATAATATTTATATGTAATATATATTATAAGATATAATATATAAATTATATAATTAATATATATATATATATAGATATAATTATAATTCTATATATATAATATAATATACTATTAAGATATTATATATATAATAATATATATATATATAGTATACAACAGATTTAATACCATTAACATATATATAAGTATTATTATAATTAATTGTTTTAATTGTGAAATCCGTGTATGTGCCTATGTAAACGTGTATGCGAAGCATTGATGTGTGTGTGTTGCAATGAGGTGTGTGTGTACCTAATAATAGCTATATATATATGTGTGTGTGTATATATATATATATAATATATATAATATTATATATATAGAGAAAATAGTGTGTGTGTGTGCGTGTGTAGTGTATATATATATGTGTGTGTGTGTGTTATGTGTGTGTGAGATGATTTATATAGATATAATAGTTATATTAGAAGTGTTGTGTGTCGTGTGTGTGTGTGTGTATGTGAGTGAGTAGTGTATATATTTTGTGTTGTGTGATGATTTAGTTATGTGGTGTGATTAGATATGTGGTAGATTATGTCTGAGTAAAAATACGATGAATATTAAGCTATAGATGATAGATGATATATGTGTTTAATATAATATATACAAGTGTGACTCCGTTAATAAAGACAGTAAAAATATGTTGTTTCGTTGTATGAGTGTAACACTATTATAGCAAAAAATATACATCTACTGCACATATACAAATAAACACCTCTCTAAAATGCGCACACACATAATCTTCTTAGACTACATTGAATGAGCAATAATCTCCGAAGAGAAGGAGAGACTACTTATAATCACTCTCATACTTGATCTCTTATTGCTAAGTTCATTACTGAGCTATTTTATATATATATAACTTCTCCGTGTAATTCTGGGGATCTTTTTCCACTGGGAACTGATTATTAGGTATTGCAATAGTATTCTCTTTACTTTTTAACATGTTCTACCATTATTTATTAATTACTTCCTATACTATGTCTTTAATATGTATTCGCAGCTTATTTATTATACATCTTGCTTTTTCTATCTCATGTAAAGGAGGTATATATACTACGATGTCAAAATGCTCATATTCTTACCCAACTCTCAGGATATGTCACTAGTAGTAAGTGAGTAATTGAAATCACTATACTATAGTTAGTGATAATGAATATCAGTAGTAGCTTCTAGAGCCTTTTAAGAAGGGTACAACTATTTTATAAAACCATCTGTAGGAAGAAGATATGTTCTTTTAGAGTTCTATTCCTATATATTTACCTAAATTCTTATGTTCTTTTTCCATATTCATTCATTTATCATATTGTTGCGTCCTGCTGAAACCTTTTTCTTCCATTTACCTATTATCTCACTTATAATTGTTATTAGAGTATATAGCCTTGAGCATTTACCTGCATATATAGTAATTTTAATTATTATTAATTCTTAGCTAAGTTAGTGTATAAGTTCACTAAAGGATAATTGATAGATGTCAGTGGTAAAGAAGTAAATTATGTCTAATGGCTGTAGGCTTCGTAGGTGTGTCTGGAAAAATGCCACTGGATTCTTCCACTGGACCATAATAATATAGTGAGTATAAATAGTACAGTGGTGAATTTACTAATACCAAGCTGTAGAAACAACAAAATGTAATATGAATCCATTAGTCAAAGAGAGAGATTTCGTTCGCCTCATGAATGAGAGATATAAATCATATAAAGTTATATTAATATATATAGTATATAGTATATATTATTATAGTATATATGTATATTATTATAATATATATATATATAGTATATATGATATATAATATAATATATTATATATATATAAATATTATACAACCTGACTGCTAATGGACTGGTGGGGGAAGACGCTGAATCAGTTAGTTCTAATAACACATTAACTCTCAAGGTAAGTCAACTAAAAGCGTTAATATATCATCCAGTACCTACGTTAGATAATAGCGGTACGTATACTGCTCCATATGGAGGATACCTCAGGATATATATATAATATTCATGAGGCATAACGCAAGGCATACCGATAATGCGTGTACACCGGTGAATCGTGTGTGATAATAGGTAAAAATATAATACTTCTAGTTGCTGTAAAGTGGAATAGGCTTTATAAATTAGGAGTAGTGGTGATAAGCCTTTCAGTCACTCGAACGTGTCAGTGAATCATAAAATAAATAGTTATTACGTATAAATTATTAGGGAATATACTAGAATATAAGGGAAGAGAAAATGGGGCTGATATAGGTGTATAAGTAAAACGTAGTAGTATACCGACCGATAGTTTATTAGTATGCTAGTAAAAGTAGGTATAGATATGTCTAGAGGCTAAAATAGATACACCTTAAGGTAAATGATATTGCCTATATATATATATATTATAATTATGAAATGCATCGTATATTATCTTAATATACCTGCATATAGCTAGAAAGTGTAGGCCATAGGGTAAAGCTATGTCTCGTGTAAGGGGGGAAAAGTGTCTTAATGTGTGTAATGTAGGAAAGTAGTGTAGTGTTTTCAAAAGAATGAGTAACATTGTTTACTAGAGTTTATCTGCAGTACTGGCGTAACAAGTTATGGACGAGAACACGCATTAAATAGAAAAATGTGTCTTATATCATAATCTATACACTACTTGGTAGGTTCTGGCGTTCTTTCACATTAAGCTCGAAGTAGAGGACTTGCTGTGTTTTCTTGATTTTTCGGATTCATGAGTTAATTTAGTTTTGTTGGGGATGATTGCGGTAATATCCAGTTCGAGGTGTTACTTTTTGGTTATTGTTTGTGAAAATGTATTCGTTTGTAGTTGTGTGAGGAGCGCAAGATGAGTGCGTGTGTTGTATTTATAGAAGGATGCACGGGGAGCGGCAAAAAGTCGTTAAAGGGTAGAAGAAGTAGTAGGGATGAATAAGATAGAGTAGGTATAGAATAATGTTATCACCAATGGGACTTGGTTCAAGTTAACTTATCAAGAGCATAAGTGTTTGTCATGGGGGGTAGGGGAACGTAGAATAGTGGCAACCAGAGCATCATCTGCCACATCCAGTGCACGGAAAAGTATGTATTTCTTTGATGCTTTTTGATTTGGTCTTACTTAGAGAGGATGTTAGGAAGGTCTCAATGGTAGAGCTAACATAAGATTAACGAGAAATAGTGCGGGAAGATGGTGCGCTCTCGTTGGAACTGGTTGATTCGTCTGTGCTGGCATGTAATAAACGACTGTAACACACGTTTGCATAGAATTAATTATTGGAAATGCACAGGCGTTCTTGGTTCCTGTGAAAGTTTGCGAGTGTTGATGGTTATACCGAAGGCTCAGCCAAGGACCCAATCCACAGAAAAAATCGCTTGTCAGTAAAAAGGTGTAGGCGTCCGCCAAACCTTATAGGTGAGTGGATGGTGGCAAAGGGTAAAATAGAGGATAAATGTATATGATCTAAGAATTAGTTGTGACAGCGAAAGTATGTAAGGTTATATAGGTATAAAGTTAATATGGATCTTATACCGGTATAAGGATACTCAATTACTGCGGAACTAGGTAATAAATAATACCGTCGTCTTTTACGACGTATTATGTATCATATATGCTCATCTTACTATCTCTCGCTTGGACGTTACTATCTATTTATATTCTAATCTTCTGGAGTCTCGTACACTTACTTCGCCATAGCACCTCACGAACTTACTCTTGTCTTTAAAGGCGGTGGGGGGTCCGGCTTACCGCTATAACCCCACGAGCTCTCTCGTGTTAGGTGATTGCGCCATCTTAGCATTCTCATCAGCTGATCGACATACTTCAATATTCGGTGCTTCAAAGTCTCTCGCTCTCACGTATACAGCCGTAATCGGGACGCTTTCTGGCTCTGCTCGCTCGCTTTTAAGCCGGACGATCACTCGAGCGCGCTGCGTCTCGCTGCGGGCTGCTCTGTCTATCTTCTGGCCGTCGCTCATGTTCTCAGCATCTTACGTCTATGGCAAGAATGCAACAGCTTCTCTCTCGCTGTTCGGCGGACCTACTTCCAAGTAACCGTCGTTCTCTCAGCCGTTGCTCCACGCTGTTTGACGTCTTGTGACATGCACTATTGTTCTTCCCGTTTCGCTGCTGCTCTTCAGCTATGCGCGCGCAGCTCCATCTGCTCGCTCTCTCACGCTTCCGTTAGCAGTCTTTCTTCAGCGTCAGCAAATTTTCCGGCGTTCCTCGTCTGGCTGGTCCGCGCGCTCCGTCGCTGACTGCTGTCGTCGCGCGCGGCGCGCTCCACTCGCAGCATGGGACTCCGTCGTCGTGCGCCAAAGTGCGCTGTCTTCACTTCTTCACGCGGCGTATTTACTGAGACTGTCTTTATAGACAATTCTAACTTTTACCACCGCAATCAATCTTATCTGTAATATAAACTATTACTTTCCCATAAAAAGCACTTTACGTTACCTTTGAAATAAAAAATGAATTAAATTTTAATAAGTAAAAAAATAATAAATTACGATAAACCACGTCTTTTTATGCCTGGTGTTTAAATTAACACAGAGTAGTCACTTTGTGCCTGACACACAGAAGCATCTCATGATCGCCTAAAAAATTCACGCCAAGCCTCGCCTCGGGCCATCATGTGGGTGGCTCCCCGTCCCCGGTCCAACGGCTTACTCACTAATATCAATACTCTGAAGTAACTCTATATATAGGTCGATAATCATTATATATATATATATATATATTGATATATATATTAATAACGATAAATATAGATAGTATATAGTATAAATATTAATGTTATATATATAGTATAATATAGTTAATAGTAATAATAATATATATATATATACTAGATATATATATAATATATAATAATGATAATATATAATATATGAAATTATATATAAATATAGTATAATATAGTAAGTAATATGTAAAAGGTTTTTACTTACTCTTCATTTATTCATATCTATTTATTGTATTTGATCTCTATTGTTATTATATATTGTAATTTATTTATTTATTTAATTTATGATAATTTATTATCTAAAATTTTCATTATATTAACTTTAATGATATATGTACTATTCTATTTAGTTTATGAGGATCTGATTGTATTCTGATTTAATTTTTTGGGATCTCACGTTTTAACTCTCTCCATTTAGTTTACCTTCTCCTTTTGTTAAAGTTATGTGGTGTACTCGTGTGTGCTTGCGTATGCAGGTGCACTCCAACCAAGAATATGAACGTGTCTATTATCATGCCTATAACTGTTAAAGTAATATAAATGATAAAAATAGATAAAATAAGTACATATAGGGATATACAATAAGTGTAGGTAGATACCTTGCTGAAATACATAAAATAGAAGTGAGATTAGATATGTAATATATATATAATACTATACTAAAATAAGAGAGAGAAATGAGATAGATAGATAGAGATAAGGAGTAATAATGAATATAGTAGAGATATAATGGTGTGGATGTGTGTGTGTGTAAATAAACTAGAATATTTCGTAACTCCAAAATATTAAAACTTTTGTGAAAACAATTTTCGAAACAAATTTCAAAAAATAAACTTGAAAGAGCAGAGCATATGATGATCAGATTGCGTAGATTGGGTAGAGTTGATAAAGGAAAGAATGAACAGTACGAGAATGCTGTTAGGAAACGCATACAAAAGTAGGCATGGACCTGATGAATTGAAAGTGACTATACAACATGTTACTGTCTTATTAAAGGAATTATAGTTAAACGATAGCAGATCGAGTAGTTGTGATAGAGGGTGGGGATGCAGGAAGTTTATAAAAGTCTCGACAGCATGCCGTGCAGTAGAAGTGTATCGAGTCGAGAGCTGATGGCAAACACCGGAGTATACATATATGTTCAGCTTACATAATAATGAATTAAGATTATAAATATGTATATAAAAATATATATGATATATATTATTTATATATATATATGTATAGTATATATTAGTATATAATATTATATACTATATAGTAGGTGATAGATATATATATATATATATATATTTAATAATTAATATTAATAGATAGATATATATATAATATTAAATATATTAATTATAATTGATATATATATATAGTATATATTAATATAATAATAGTAAAAAGATTATTAATATAATTAATGATATATAATATTATATATTATATAATATTAATATTATATATATATTATATTTAATATATAGATATATATTATAATGTTAATAGTAGTTTAATATACAGTGTTTTTATATAAAGCTATGGGCCTAGTATTTAGATATCCCCTCATGATGATCTGTACATTTTATATATACCCCTTTATAAATCAATATATATATATATATATTAATGTATATACTAGGTTTATGAAAATTATTTGATAGTTTCTCCCTCCAAAGAATAGAGGACACTCTCGGGCGTCTTCTCTCTCTCTCTTCTCTCTCTCTCTCTCTCTCTCTCTCTCTCTCTAATAGAAACAACTATAGAAAGAGAAAACAATAAACCTACCTAGATACCTTTTTTTTTTGGGGGGGTGAGGTATATATATATATATTATTATAATTATAATTATAAATAATATATTATATATATATATAATAAAATAAACTGTTAAGTA
The DNA here is from genome assembly GCA_015478945.1 of Trachelipus rathkii. Classification (NCBI taxonomy): domain Eukaryota; kingdom Metazoa; phylum Arthropoda; class Malacostraca; order Isopoda; family Trachelipodidae; genus Trachelipus; species Trachelipus rathkii. The sequence continues at coordinate 14,033 of JABUQX010060290.1, read as the reverse complement.
GTCTTAACCTTAATTTGCATATAAAGAATGATAATAAGATGCTCCATAAAAGGCAATCAATTATAATACAATATTATATTACTCTAAATTCTAACTACAGAACAATTTGGGAGTTTGTTCAATGCTATGATACACGTAAAGAGTTCACTATATTTATTTGAATATTGCATGTTTTAAAAACTAAATCCTTTGATTTTGGTCAAGTGAACAGATTTAACAGTTCTAACTTTTAACTTTTTGGAAGGATCTTAGTTTAGATATTTATGTAATAAGTAATATGTTATCTATGTCATTGGGACTTTAATTAGTGTTGTTGTCAAAAAAATAATAAAGAGAATGTAGTCATTTATTGTGTTATAACACAGAATATAGATTGAGAAAAAAAGAATATCTCGTCATCGTCTCTGTCTTAATTTCTAACTTCTTGCTATAGCTCACGATGTAGCACGAAACTGTATAGGTGGTCGTCGTCTCGCTTGAATATATATAAATTACTATTCTCTACGAATTCTTCAAGATTTACCCCCGTACCACTATCTCATCATTATTACTCTTATACTATACTTTTACTCTCTCTCTCTCCTTTATTACGATCTTCTGCGATTTAGATATATATTATATATATAGATTATATATAAATATATATATAATAATAGCGGGAGATTGAGAGTGATGAGGTAATGAGTAGTAGTGAGTCTGAGATGATTAAGAATGAGAGTGGAGTATATATATATGTGTGGTGTGTGTGTGTGTGTGTGTGATGTGTGTGTGTGTGTGTGGTTGTGTGTGATATAATATAGTTGTGTGTGATTAATTAAGTTAATGAATTAAACAAAAAGTGTTTGTCTCAAACGCCAATCAATAATTGGTGGAGTAATGCCTCGGAGCATATAGTTTTATTATTAGTATTTATTATTATATTATTATTATTATATTATTATATTATAATTATATATTTTATATTATTATTATTATTATATTTATTATTATTATTATTATTATTATTATTATTATTAATATTATTATTATATATTATATATTATTATTATTATTATATTATTTGTATTTTTTAAGTATATTATTATAAGCATTGTAAGATCAGATATGGAGTCGGCTGAAAAAAGTTGCATGTTCCTATGTAATCTGGTAATAGAATAGCAAAAAATCCAAGACGTCAGGGCTCTAAGCCACGTCGGGTTATTTTACTGTAAGCATTGACAGCCTCTGCTTCTTACAGTTTCGATGGCTTTTCTATCAATTAAATATTATAGATGAAATTAAATGTTACCCTTAGTATATGCCCAGTATAATTTCCATATAAGTAATAATTATCAACATATACATTCGCTATTGAATCCATTTGTACTTACGCTGGTCTCCTTTTGTTCTTCGAGATTTTAGGCGCCAAGCAGTGTTGAGATAGCTGCTTCTTCACATGATTTTCGAGGAAATAAAATAAATATTCAAAGCAAGCGCTTGCAATTACTTGGGCCATTTTCTTTATTTCCAAGGTCTTTTGCCCCAAAGGAATGTACAGATATTGCTCGTACGGCATTTGTTGTACATTGTTGTGTGAAACGCTTGGCCAGACATTGACACCCCCTTCCCCATTTGGAAGGTTGCAGGCAAATGCGATCTAGTCAGCCCAACCATGAGGACGTGTTCTATCCGCTAGTCTTCACGTCTAAAAGTAACATAGTTCCGTCATGTGTCATCATTAGAGAGGGAGCTGCACCTCCTACTCACTCCGAAGTTGAGGATAACCACGTGAGAGTGCATGAGACAAAAATAAAGTCCTCAGTTCACTCAAAAGGTTAAGTTGACTAATATGATGTGAAAAGTACGGTAGTAAAACAAGGGAGGAGAAGAGAGGCGTAGAAAAGTGAAGTGGGGAGCGGTTAATAAGAAAGAAGTAGGAAGAAATTAAGGGATAAATTATGGAGTATAGAGAGGAAGAAGTGAGCCCGACAAGCATAGATGTGTATTCTCTCTGTGAGTGAATCTCTACACTAACAATGAAAAGAATAAAGAATAGGCACACTGACGGAGGATAGTGCTGTGCGTCGGTCTCTGCCTCTCTCTCTCTCTGCTCTGTCACTGTCCACTGCTCTCTCTCTCTCTACTCTCGGTCGTCATACATCATCTCTCTCATCGTCAGTGATACTAACTATGTCATAGCATCTGACCACTCTCTGCATAAATGTACACATATTATATAGGTAGAAAGGTCAGGCAACTGAGGAAGCAATTAAACAAGAAAAGGATTTAATAAACAGTGAAGAACAAAACAGATAAATTAAATTGCTTGAGGGAAAGGAGGGTGTTAAAGAAAGTGAAATAACAATTCCCTGTCACTTGAAACATCAACGCCAGTCTGTTTGGTATGGGGATTGGATAAAAGGAAGGCGGGTTGGCATAGGGGGAGATAGTGCGTGTCCCTTCACTTATATTACATCGAAGGAGAGTGGAAATTTATTAGTACACACACTAAGGAAGCAAAGAAATGATGACAAGACAGACACTAATATATTAAACAATGAAGCACAACAAAATATGAGCAGAACATTAGCGACACATCTACAGCCGTTAATTTGTAATAGTGCGTAGCATGGCGGGATAGAATATATAGAGGCGATACTGAAGTAATGGGCCAATAGCACACAGATATGAGGGAGCTGGCTTTGGTCACACAGAAGGCTATAATGAGGTCAACACTCTTATGAAGCAGGGCAGAGTGAGCCTACGTACAGAAATAACCTGCTCATCGCCTATAGAGAAATTTCTTAAGAGCTAGCACTTTTTGAGGTATCGAGACCGAATCTAATCCAAAAGAGAAAGACGTAACAGCAGTCAGCAATAACTATAGGCGCCCGCCTTCCCCCAGCGCGAATGTTCGGAGATGACGAAACGTAAATAACGACCAGCGGCCCATCGTGGTATTCTCTGAGGCAGGGGCGGGTGCGCAATATAGTACGCTCTTAATAATATGTATTAATATAAAGTGTGGCACATAAAGGATGGCGTGATGACTTGACTACGTGTAATACTACAACGATCATCTAAGGTACTGAGTATTATGGGGAGTGAGGTATACTATATAAGATAACGGGTAAATGAGATATGATAATTGTATATAGATTATTATTATATATATAATAATAATGAGTTAGTACGAGTAAGTTATATATGTATATAATGTATATATAGTAGTGTTACAGATGGACGTAATTCCATATGGGGGAGGATGGAGGGCAGGGAGTCGAGTGACATGCCTCACCCCCACTGAAAGTTTTAGAACATACGTAATGGCATTTTAAAGTATACATGATTCCGTTATAGGGATGAGTTATACGAGATAGAGTCAGAGTGTATGAAATTATATAGTTAAGTAGTGAATTAGATGCTTGTTAGATTATAATTAATATTATATATATAAGATTATGATAGTATGAATGAAATGATTTAATTAATGATGTAAGGTAAAATAGAAATCACAGTGGCAGCAAATGTATTATTATATAATTAGATAATTATAATTAAATAATTTAATTTATATATATTATAATAGAATTTAAGTATTAATTATTAGTAGTTAAATAAATATATAATAATTAGTATAATTATTAAAATTTATAATGAGAATTTATATAAGAAACGAATTTTAGTCTGTGCTCCCCCCTTGAAAAAAAATAATCTGGTAATTTACGCCACATTGTATTATATAATGCAAGTGTAATAGTATTTTAATTTTTATTAAAATGACATTATATTTAAAAAAATAATACTTATTCAAATAAACATCCTAAGAGTTCTACTTCACTTAATGTGGGTGTAGTTGATATAATTGTTGTTGTTGTATATGATTGTTAGTTTGTTGTGTTGAGGTTTAGTGTGTTCGTTGTTGTGTTAGTGTGTGCTTCGTATATAGATTGGTCGAGTTCTCTGATTGTTGTTGAATTGTTGTATATGATAATTGTTAAGGTATGTTAGACTGTATGTACCGAGTTCTTGCTTTAGTGACTCCTTCTCGTTTTGGGCGCTGTTGGTTCGTTGTTGCTGCTGGCGCTTAGCTGCGGCGCACTGCCTAAGACGCTAAATATGCCAGCTGCATGAATGTAGGGCGCGAAGTAAAGAAAGAGATGCCTCTTGAGGAAGATCACCCATCCGAAGTAAGCTTCAAGGGACTATGTCTCTATCGGCTGCCCCTGTCCCTAAATTATAACCGAATCACTCACCCATACTCTCCAGAATGAATAGTTAATGTCTACTAAAAATAGAGAGTATAAATTGAGAGTGAGAGGAATTAGTCCAAATTTTAAGAACTTTGATGTACAATGTAAAGCACATAGAATCAACACATCAACAGCTCGTGGACAAACCAATGGCGACTCCTCCAAGACATAGAAAGAGAAGAGGTGTAGAAGACTGGTACCCGAGAGTAGCGCACAGAAGTCTTCCACACTCTGATGCCCTGGCACGCACGCGCACACATAAAAGGTCCTACGTGGCGGTAGGCAGGCGCGAGGGGCTCATGAATCCACGCTTGAGACGGGAAGCTCTCTATATATAAAGAGGAGGAAGTAAGACTGAAAGTAATGCATGTGCAAAAGTGCGAATGACAGTGTGGAAAAATGAGTGAGGAAAGAGGAAGTAGAGTTAAGAGTATAAGGTGGAATGAAATAGCTGGTTTGAAACAAATAAACTAGGTGTTAATCACTGAGTATAAGTACGTAACTAATCTACTGTGTTGATATGAAAAGCGATTGAAAGTGTTTGTCTGTAGATCTAAATACATAGTAGTGGCGATATTTCAAATAACACTAGTAAATGCGCTGCTGCATGCAAGCCAAGGCGTGCTTAGAGCTGAAACAAAAGGTCCGATATGTTCAATAATACACACGATCCCAATCTCACACAAAGCCTTTATGGCAAAGCGCGCAACGTTAGAGATATCTACATCTATAGGAATATGACCCCTCAAGGATCGTAGGGTACTAAAACCCACAGATCGACGATCCAGCGCCTGTCTCAAAATCCAACTCCTTCGTCAAGCGAAGGGCTCGACTCTGAAGAGGGCACGCCAGGGGATACTGATGAGTTTCTACATGAAATAGCACCGCTAGAAATAAATCTCGCTATATAAGAGCGATCAGAGTGGCCCGTGTAAACAAGAGAGAGCTAAAAACAATAACGAAAAAGGTTATATACTTTCTAACATAAATTCACACACACTCGAATATAATTGCGAAATGGACTAGACACGATACCAGAGGCCAGACGTACATTCAGCAAACTGCAAGATACACGGCGAGTTAGTACAAATTAAAAATAAAGAGTTTGTCCACTCGCAACCTCTCGACGCCCAAAGTGGAGGGGTAAGAGTGAGTAGTATATTTGATGGACGTATTAATAGGATATATGTAAGTTCATATTCCTTCTTGAGGATACACTCAGTCCACAAGCATATTACAATCAAGACCCACAAAAGAATAAGGGTCCCACAGACACGGTAGCTTTAAACCTAGATAGTCGCAGGCCCGTTTTATAAACGCGAAGTTACTTAGCACAAAGATTAATAGAAGCGACACAACAAAAAAGGGAGGGGGTCATCATAAACTAAAACGACTTCCACCCAAGTATTACAAAGTTCACTTCACTGTGCATAGTGCACAAGAAAGTTAATCCTAATATTTCAAGAATGCAGCCTTTCCCTCTCCTTTTATTCTAAAAATAACACCAAGTCGTAAAAGATATCACAAAAACACAAACAACAAAAAGAGAAGGTGTCTACTTGTTCGATAGCATATTTACACATAAAAAAAACAACAGAAACTCCACAGGTTGAAATGAGATCATACAGGATATTCGGACGAATCCTTCACAATCAATAATGCACCTGTATTATTTATGTTACACAAACTTCCGTGGCATAATCTATTCGCAGCCTCAAAATCCAACATATATATAACGATCAACAACACAAAATAAAAAAAGTGGTCAAGGAGTTGTGAGATTTAACCTAGATTATATAACTACGAGGCACGTTAGCGGAGAGATCTAACACTTTGCTCAGTATGGCTCACACAAACAACACCTCATTTTTACTTCGACACAAAACTACAAACACAAAAATAAGAAAGATATTTGAGGCTCAAGTTAACATAGTTTGCACCACTGGTGAGGAATACAACAGAAAACAGGCTTTTGGGCACCAAATTATCGAATCAAAGTTTTCACGCTTTATTATATAAAACAAAACATTTAAAGCAATTTAAGTACACTTCTAAGCATTTCAACCAAAAGCGAACTAAATTTCCGAACTTTAAGAGGAGGAAAATTTTTAAAAGCATCCTCCCTCTCAGACCGTCTGGTAAAATAAGACTGAAAAAATTTCTTTGTACAATTTGGCGTAGTTCCTAAAACTCTGGCCCATAAATGTACCCATTCACCCAATAAAAGGCGAGAACCGCTTTCAGATTTGAACCGACCAATCCGATGCCGCGCGTAAAGCTCCTCCCACTCTGTGCCAGCCTAAAGGCATACGAGGGGAGGTACCGCATAAACCAATTACTTAAAACAAAGGGATTTATTGCTCCTCCCTTTTTTTATGGACGAACCAATCAGCGCTCTTGATACGCGTGGGAAAAGGGGTCCTCCCCTTTCTTTAAAGTTCTGAGAACTTTTGTTTGAAATCTGGCCTGGCAGGCAATTATTTATTTTGTCTGAATCGATTTTATAACCGCAAAGTCTTGGCCTTCTATGCTCATTAAGTTTCGGTTCTATACTCATATATCACCTGTCAATGTTGGTCGGAAAAGGCCTTCACACAGACCGACAGACATTTCTTGGTGGATACGTCTGTAGCCACATTAAACTCCCCCCACAGAGAAACCCGCCCCGACGTCGCACCCGTGATGGTCATAGATGAATAGGTCTGAAGCGAGAGAGAAACGGAAATAAGGAGTGTGTGACTTGGCCCCCATGTCAAAAGGACCGAGAAGTGTGGACGACTCGACCGAACCCTGGATTCCCGAACGCAATGAGTCACGACCCGGGACCCCGCAACCTCTAGGGAGACCGCTTAATATCGTCGACAAGTTCGCATGCAACCCGGATACCCCGTTCCCACCCCCGGAGCTCCTCCCCCCTCTGCGCAACCGAACCGAGTGGTCAGGTGGGTGCTTCGTTTTCTCCGCTCTGTCTTCGTGAATAGAAGGGAAAGGTGAAATCAACTAACTACGGCCACCCGCTCCGCAACGAGGCTTGCATTCACCCCGGGGAGGGAAGACCAGGCGTGTTGCCCTCCACGTCACGCCATCCGACACAAGAAACCGAATGGGTGACGAGGGATTTTCAAAAGGGAAAATGTTCTACCTCTACGGTTCTCACGGTCGAGACTGAAGACAGGGGGTCCGCCCCCGTCTCCTGACTCCCCGTCTAATAGTAATCGTTCATAGCTTTCTCAGTGGAGACTGAAAACAAGGGATTTACCCCCGTCTCCTGACTAAAACAACCCTTACGTTTAAGGGTAATCGTAAGCGTAAGAAAAATCAAGGTTGACAGAGTCGGTCATTTTTCGAAGAGGGCCCACCAGGCCCGCCGATCGGCGCGAAAGGGGGGATTGAACCCCGAAGGAGTTCATCGGAATACTCCGAGCTCATAGCCGAGGCTCATCGACGGGTCATGAATGATCTCCGGCGAAGGCGACGGGGAGTCCGACCCGCGATCATGCCCCGGAAATCCGAAGGTATCGCCTCGTCGTAGCCACTGTCCTCGGGCATGCTCGAGAGGGTTTGTCAAAAAATGTTTCGTAATCATAGTTCGGGAGGAGAGTAAGAAAGCGTTTTATCGAATGACGTGTTGTAATCATAGCATGTAATAGATATAAGAAAGTTAATGGGGTGTCGTGAAGAGGACTATTCTTCGTCGGAAAGAATAGCCCGTATCCTTTGCTTAGCCAACACGTTCGCTCGTCGGGAGGGCCTCTCCGGAGGAGAGCCCAATGCTGCAGGTGCTTCAACTGGTGGAAGCGGGTCTGTGGGATCGAATAGATTGGAGTGTATCTCCAGCGGGTACAAGTGTATAACGGCCCGGGTTATTTCACCGCGACTTGTGCTGAGCAACACCGACCGGGTGTATCCATCAGGTGAAGTGTGAAGGACCTTAACTATGCCCAATTTCCACCTCAAGCGCGGACCATCGTCCTCTATTAAAACCACGTCTCCGACCCTAACGTTTGGACGGTTGGAGACGTTCCAAGATTGTTTCAGGCTGAGCAAATAATCTTTGCTCCAGGCGGACTGAAACTTAGCAATGAGGGCGAGCAAGTACTTGTACCTTTTGTTGACTTTCACTGGGTCCCTGTAGGTGATATCGTGGTCAAGCAATTCTTCGGGGACAGGAAGGGTATTCAATTTGTATCCCATCAACAAGTGGGAAGGAGTGAGAGGCTCCTCGCAGTGGAGCTCGTCGCCCACGTAGGTGAGGGGTCGGCAGTTGACCACAGATTCCACCTCCGCAAGCACCGTATTGAACTCTTCATAGCTGACTAGAGAGGTTTTGAGGGTCTTCCGAAGATGGGTCTTGGTCAGTCCGATCAAACGTTCGAAGAATCCGCCGTAATGACTGCTTCTGGCGGGATTGAATCTCCAGGTGATGGAATGCTCAGTTAGGAAATCCTTCACGGAAGGCAATTCCCATAAGTCCCTTAAGTGCTGGGATGCTGCTTGGAAATACGTTGCGTTGTCAGAATATATTACGGAAGGTGTTCCTCGTCTTCCGATAAACCGACGTAACGCTCTCAAAAATGACTCGGTGCTGTTGTCGAAGACTAGTTCTAGATGTATCGCTCTAGTCACAGCGCAAGTGAACAAGACCACATAACTTTTAGTCACTTCATTCCTAGGAACCCTGACATTAAAATAGCCTGTGAGGTCCACTCCGATTACCGTGAACGGTTTGCTTTCTACCACTCGGGAACGAGGCAAGGCAGCTAGTGGCGCCGAACGAAAATGTGCAGCTTGTAAACGTTTACAAAGACCACACGGGCGTATCACTTTCTTCACCGTTGTCCTCATCCGAGCGAAATAGAACCGCTGACGGACCATCGACACGAGTTCCGAGATACCAACGTGGTGGTTCGTTTGGTGAAGTTGCCATATGATGAGCCGGGTGAGATGTGAGTCCGATGGCAACAGCATAGGGAACTTTGCGTCGAAAGGTATCAGCGCATTGCTCAATCTCCTGTCGCATCTGATGACTCCATCTACTAGCGTTAAGCTCAGTTGTTTCACCAGATTAGTTAAAGGCAGGGAGTCTCGGAGGCACGTAACTTCGGGCAGATAGTGTTCCCTCTGGAGCCTCCGAATCCAGTAGAGTTCCGCGTTACTTTTCTCTTCTATGGAAATCAAATGGGAGAATTCGGGCCGTAAGACGGTCCTGGTCATAGGGATCTTCTGCCTTGCCTTCCTCAAGTTCTCGATGAACCTGTGGACCAACGCAGTGATCCGTATGATCTTATTAAGGGAGGAGTAACGTTCTAAATCAAATATGGGAGCAGCTTTCGGTACCAAGGTGGTGGAAGCGGATACTAAGACCTCGTCCGTCTCCACAGTCCCTTCACAGAGGGAAGGGTGTTCGGTCCAGACGGGCCAATTTGGAGGGCTCGTGAGCCAAGGGGGGCCCTTTTTCCATAAGTCCGTGAATACGTACTTATAACTTACTCCTCTAGACGCCGCGTCGGCGGGGTTGTCTTCTGTGGGGACGTACCGCCACTCGGCCGTCGGCAGGTTTCTACGAATTTCATCGACTCTGTTCTGGTTGAAGAGGGGGAGCTGCTTGGAGGAGAATATCCATCGCAACGCCACCTGGCTGTCACACCAGCAGTAGATCTTAGCTACCTCTAGTAAATCCTTGTAGGCGTCGATAACAAATTTAACGATTCGTGATGAGAGCAGGGCTCCCATTAGTTCCAGACGCGGTATCGTGAGTTCCTTCGATGCGGTGCAACTTCTTACCTGCCATAAGAAGATTCGGCGTTATTCGATACGTTGACATGTGCTGGGAAGGTCTCTCCTGCCATCTGAAATAGACAGCGGCTTACTTTGGGAAAAGTAGGGCGAGATTAGGCCTGCGCCCGGACGCGCTGAGAAGGCATGTAGTTGCTTGACCGCTTTCGAGGCGAAGAATCAGCTGTCTAGGTATCAGTTAACTGTGGAAACAGCCGTTGCAAATGGTTCGGCCAATTGAAACCACTCCTTGCGCGCTCGGATCGTCTTCATCGGAAATTAAAGACGGATAAACCCAACCTAGCACTCGTTTCTTTCTCTAAACCTAGTATTTCTCCATTCCATAATTTTTCGCCTAAAGATCGACTCTTCCAGTTACCGAGAAATTACTATCCCTCCTGAACAAGCCACACGGGGGGGTACATAAGGACACTCAAGAATGCCGCTCGAGTATTTCGTGGAATCTCCATAGAGTACTCGAGAAAGCGCTCGTATAGGTATACGCTAAGCGCTCAGAATTGATATGAATATAGTGTGGTAGCTGCTTCCGAGGCGACCACCTTGAGGGGGTACGAAATGGTGTCTTTCGTTCGTATCCCATTCCATACCCAAAACTTTAATCGTAGTGTCTTTTCGCGGCGCCGCATCGTTCTCCCGGAAACTTTTACGGTTGGCTCCTTGACAGTTGTTGGACAAACCCCATCTACTCGTCATAATGACAGGTCGGCACGTATTGGTCGAAGCAGACGGATCGATCCGCCAGGAACTGATATACGAAGACTAAATCTTATCCTACTACCAATGCCTTTACGGTTCGCCTCCGCTCAAACCCAGAGTAATAACCTCCGAGACAGGTAGACACTCTTGTATACCACCGCTAGATTTGGGGTTTGTTTATATTCTTACTATTTATGTGTTCATTATAGTCTCGCCGGTGGTGCTACGAGAGAAGTTCTCGGACGTAGAAGTATAGGGGTGAATTGATAATATAGCAGGCAAGCCAATTACATAAGAAGCGAAGGATACTGCAGTGTGGCCTAATACAGAGCCGAAGTGAACCTGATGATAAAGTGTAATGATAGTAGTATAGATCTGGGGTCGATTTTTGGTGTTACTCCTTTTTTTTTTGGACACACCTTATCTTAGGGATAATGCAGTCTGTGTGTAAAGTTTTTAAGCTCTCCTGATTCCTCCTAACCTCGTCGCCGTAGACCTATCCTCGTTCTAGTGTGACCATTATCACCTTTTTTTCTTCTCGCTATGTCGGCCGGACGGTAGGCCTGACCCGCTATCTTTGTCCTTTGTTTCAGAAGGATCTTTTAGTCAAGGTCCATCCTGGTGCATTGGAGGGGAAGGTTCTCACTTTTGTTAGGCATGTATTAAGAATTCGCACAATAGGTTTTTTTTACCTGCCCTAACCTGTTTGGGCTTTTGAACATGTTAGAAGAACAATCGAACCCTCTCGCAGAAAGTCTCTAGTTGCCGTGTGAGTGACTCGGCAGTGAGGATTGACCAGACCCTTTTTCACACGTGACCCGCGCATATGAGATCGAGGAATAGCTGCAACTTGTGTGCCCATCCTGTTAACCTCTTTTAGGGGTGGATCGGACCCCTTGTACCTTGGACCATCCTGTTACCTCCTCTTGAGGCTCTAGTACAGGTTGAGCGTTACACCTTGGACGCTTCTCAAAGTTAACCCCTCTTTGTAAGGTTTGATGATCTCCTTGACCTTTTTTACCTTGACCTGACCTTTTTATGTAGACATCTAGAGTAACTTTCCGATTAGGCTTGGAGCCCCCGGGGTTTTTTTATTTTTTTTTTTTTCCCTCCTTCTTTTGGCAACCCTAATTTTTATAAAATGTTAACCATCTCTCGCGAACCGCTTTAATAATAAATTCGTTTCTCTTTTGGGGCCACCCTTAATGTGAGTCGTAGTTGCAATGTCCGCCGCGTTCGAAAAGAGAAGAGAGGGTGTGCGGTGGCTCGCGCAAGAGGGGTGGCTGGCACGCCAGGGCAGTGATACCACGTATCGACCATTTTCGAATGATAAATTCTCTTCGAAGGCCTCTAGTGTCGTTTTCTCTGCCTCGGTGAATTGTTCGTCCGGCATGATGCCAATTTGGGACAAGGACCAAAGTCGATCCAAATCTTGCGTGGGGATTCCTGTCCCCCCCGACTGGAAGGGACTAGGATTCGAAAGGGAGTGTGGTTGCTCAGATACTTCGGACACACCCATCATAGCTCCATCTTCCAACTGAAGGGAGGACGGGCGGGGAGTGTCTTCAATCGAATAGCGCGCGATGGGAAGCATAGATGATTCAGAGTCTTCGGGCGGCTCCGTCTTCGCACCGTCCTCCAACTGGAGGGAGGATGAGCGGTGCGTTACGTTGGTCAAGTAACATTCAGATTGAGTTACCGGTTTAGATGCCTCAGCCTTTAAGGGCCTAGCCCTATTTTTTTGATCTGTGTTTTGCTAGGCCTTCAAACCCTTCCTTTTTTTTTCACGGAAGAAAACAATCACGATTTATGAATGAAGTTGTAACATAGTAATCAAAAATTTCCGTAATTACCCTTTATTTAGGGGAAATTTTGAAAACTTAGGGTAAATAGTTTAGGGAACATTCGAATAACAAATGCGATAAATTAATTATTACTACTTTTTTAATTTACTTTCAACTTTATTTATTAATAATAATTTAAAAAAAGAAAGTATACGACGTCAGAGATCACTGCGGGAGCAGCCATTACCAGATAATAGGTCCGCTTATCCGTCCATGACTAAATCTTGGTGTGACAGTATGCGCACGGACGAACATTTGTTTCACGTTTTATCATAAGTCTCGCGGTGTAGGATCTTGTGCATGGTGTCAGGTAGATGTAGATTAGAGCTCTCAGAGTCAGTCGCTTCTTGTTTGTGGCTACCTTTTCCCATCAAGCTCTTAATGTCTTCTCTGATATCATTGGTGAAGTACGGGCGTAGCAGTGGAAAATGCGTATATTTCCTTTGGGATTGTACTAAGTTGGTAGAGATTCAGGCCTTCACTTATCGTCGTCGAAAATGATAACTTACTGCCCTAAATGAGTTGGACACAACCTCTCATAGATACCTGTGTGCGGTACGGTAGTTTCCGTAGAGGATAAAGTGGTAAAAACTGGATCCCCAAGTGATGTCGCCCACGTGGTTCTTTCATTAGAGGTTTTAACGCCATGAATACGGAGAATTCGTATGACCTTATAAAATTTCCCTCAGCATGTCTGCATCCATATGTAAGTATATTCAACTCCGTAACTCGACCGTATGTCACCGTCCGGTATAATAGGGTTCGCTCATAATGTGAATCAGCGGAGTCTATTCTAGTAAAATCCTTAGTTTAGGTTGTCTAACTATAAGTCCAAGGCATCTCTAATGTCGCGAAGGCAGTATTTTATCCACTCACTAAATAGCTGTATAGATGGTGAAATATGTTCCTATTTACTCATTATCGCTCTCTAGCCTTAGTTATATAGGTGACGACGTCGTGATAACGGTCTGGATAGTTCCCTTGACGGTATATATATATATATCATGGGGTTGGAGCGTAGGCAGGATTTAATTTAAATTTTATTTTTTCAATTTTAATTGTGATTATATGGTATTATATGGTGCGATTACTCACTCTGAGTTGTGAGTGATATATACATTGCAATTTTTTTGATAATTAACTGGATCTCTATGCTACTAAGGATTTCTATAGCGGATGAGCTATTATAGGTCGAATAAGGTTCTTCAACCGTTGAGGTGCTCTCAAGCTCCCTATGTATTAGACTAGCCAAATCTCAGGCCAACGGGGGCCACTCTATATTTGACCACCCGAGGTAATAGTGTCGTCAGATGGCTTCGAAGCGGTATTTCTCCTGGTGTTGTGTCGATTGTAGAGTCGGGCTGCTGTCGGGTATATACGGCGTAATCTACTTTATACATTTTATCGATAATTTTGGTTGGCTGGGGACATAGAACATCTCGACTCAGTGTATATAGGTTCATGG
>JABUQX010060289.1:15000-28830 GCA_015478945.1 Trachelipus rathkii | reverse complement strand
AAATTTCATCCACACCACTTTCATTCTCAACAAATCTCTTATTCTTACCCACTTTTCGTGTTCTTTTTCTCCAGTTTCCACAAAACCCAGTTATTTGCCAGCAACGATGAATCATGACCTTCACCTAATTTTCCTCATTTCTCATCATTCATTAGAACATCACACTGGGTGACCCTTCACATACTCAGGCGGCTCCCTCCAATGGTCGTGAACTGTGTCTATGCACTCTAATTCTCATTCATTCTACCATTCTTATCACCTTTTATCCCACAATACCTCCATTCGACATCACTTTGTTCACAACATACGGCCCTTCAAACTTTTCTCTCATCTTACTGACATTCAACCGCCCTTTCTCAATTACTTCCTTCAAAACTTTGTCCCCTACTTCAAAACTTGCAAACTTCAAACTACCTTTCCTCCATACATCCTTATCACTTTCAGGCAATCCTAACCTAGGTCTCACAAACTTCTCGAAATTCATTACATACATACACGGAGACATACCAGTAGCCCTATGTACAGTCATATTATATGCCCATAATACTTTTCCTAACCAATAATCCCAATCATTCTCTTGTTCACTCATCATTCTTAACATCTCACTCAACGTTCGTACTGTTCTTTCAGCCAATCCATTCGAACTAGGCATATACGGCGTCGTTTTCACATGTTCAATCCCCCAATCACTCAACATTTGCTCAAACGCCTGTCCTACAAACTCTGGCCCATTGTCACTTCGGTTTACAAACACACATTGGCAACAACACCTCTCTCACTACCTTAGCTACATTCACACTAGTTTTATTCTTTACAGGCACAGCATATGCAAACTTACTTTTATGGTCCACCATCACTACCATTCCTACATACCCACATGCAGTCACCGGTAACGAAACACAATCAATCACTACTAACTCAAAAGGTTCACTCACATCCATTCGTAACACAGGAGGTTTTACATACATTCTCTGATACTTTCCTTTCTGACATTCTTCACAAGTAGTCGCTACATCATTCACTATCTTTCGCAACCAAGGATTAAACACTCTCTTTCATACATTCCCACAATTTAAACCTACCCATGTGTCCAAATCTACGGTGAATTACTAGTGCCATCCCCACTGCCCCAACCACAGAAAACACCGGTACATACAGATCATCCTCTCGCACTTTCCTAATATAATAAACCACATTCGCACACACAACAAACTTTTTCGCAAATACCCTAAAATCTTCTATCAACTGGTCCCATCTACACACTTCCTTACCTGACAAAATACATTTTCTCAGCTCACATACCATTGGACATTCCTCTTGCATTACTTCAATATCTTTCATACTTAACAATTCTTCATCCCATACACCAACTCTTACCATTCCTACAAAATCAGCCACACACACATTCCCCTTCTGCATTCTAACTACTTCCTTATTCTCTTTTAACAATCTTTCATTCCCCACATCTACAGACAACCCATTCATTCTTAAAAATTCAATTCCAAACAAAAAACAATACGGCATTCTTTCTTCATCAAGCACTACAAACTTATGTTCAACTTCCCCTAGCGTTCCTATCTCTACTTTTAACAAAACCTCCTCCCAAGCTACTATCTCACTTGACCCAATCCCCTTTATCTTTATATTAGTACTCCTCCTCTGGATCTGCCACGTCACTCGCTCAATCTCTCGTACCACAGATGCATTCACTAAAGAAATCTGAGCCCCAGTATCAATCAGTCCACAAAATACTCTCCCATTCACCTGTCCTCTCACCTGCACTTTCACTTCCATTCTTCCACTCATCCCATGCTCACAATACACTACTTCTTCAATCTCACCAGGACAAATCATTTTCACACCCTCATCATCCTCCATGATACAATCTTCTACTTACTTTTTCCAAAACATACTTCCTATCATAACTCTTTTTCTCTATCACCCAATTATAATGCACCCCACTCAAACACTGCAAATGAAGCTCACTTACACTATTTCTATCAACACTCTCATTCCTATAAATTACAGGTTTCTCCCCACCATAATGCACGCACACGACTACCTTAAATAACTTGCTCACAACAATCAATACTTCTTGTAACGGAATCACACCTACATTACACATAGCCTTTAACTCTTTCATAAACTGTCTCACCTTCCTAATCCCTATCTGCTCAGGTTTCTTACATACCTCATTCATAACTTCCTTTCTCAACTCCTCTATACTCTCAGGCACTCTCGAAAAAATCAACTTATCCTTAACTAAATCTTGTAAACCATACAACACACTTTCGAACATAGAATCACCCCCACCTTGACTTTCTTTCCCCTTTATTAATCCCTTAGGCAAATATTCAGGGTCTATTACTACCTTTTCATTCATACTTTCACTCCCAGGCATTCTCGACATCAAATCAGCAATCTCATTCCTTTCACCCGGAACATACTCAACCAAATAATCGAAATCACTCAAATCTTCCAAAGTTCTCGCAAGCCTACTACTTCAATGTCCTATTTCTCATGCAAGATATACTAAAGGGTGGTGGTCCGTTCGCACTACCAAACTTGAACATACAAAAACGACGCAACTGATTTTAAACAGAACCTCAAGCAGCCAATCTCTTTTCAATCGCGTGGAATACTTTCGCTCCAGTAATACATAACGCTTTTGAACATACGCAATCACTTTACCTTTTCCCATCAATCACCTGTTCTTGCATCAAACAACCACCCATACAATACCCACTTGCATCCGTATACACTTCCAAAGGTTTAGCATACTCACTATAATCCGGATAAGACAGCTCTACATCTTTTGCAACTTCAGATTTCAACTTCTCAAACGCTTCATTCATTCTATCATTCCACTTGACAATCGTACTTTTCTTTTTACCAGTCCATTCAGTCAAAGGTTTCATCACTCCTGAACAATCTTTCATAAACTTCCTTCCAAACTCTACCAAACCTAAAAATCCTCCTCTCAACTCTCTAACATTCCTCGGCTTTGGAAACTGCCGAACTTTTTCAATAAACTTTTCAGCCTTTTTCAAACCTGTTGCACTCACCTTATGCCCCAAGAATTCAGACCTCATCTGCCAAAACCACTCCACACTTTCTCAACTTTCACTTTATACTAATTTCTTTCCAACTTTTTCCATCACACATTTCACTTACTTATATGTTAATCTAATGTTTCACTTCATGGCCTTATAGCATCTATAAACCCCAATCACATTCTACTGGGAAAAATCATTCATAACCACATTCATAGCCCTCTGAAACGCTGCGCGGAGCATTGGCTAATCCAAGCTCAAGTTCCTAAATTTGATAATGCCGCTTTTTCAGTCGAAAAGGCGTCACACCACCTACTATTCTCTATCCACTGGCATTCTGATAATACCTCGCACCCAGATCCATTTGGGCGTAAAACACTTTCATCCCATACATACTATACATACATTCTGACACTACACACATAGGGAACCTATCTTTCACAGTCTTTTCATTCACCTTACGATAATCAATACATAACCTCAATCGTCCATCAGGCTTTCGCACAGGCACAATCGGACTATTCCACGGACTCGCACTCTCTTCCAACACACCTATTCGCTCTAACTCTTCACACTGCTCTTCAATCTCATTCGCAACGGGGGAGGAAAGTGACGAGGTCGTTGATATATGGGGGTGTCCTCCGATAACACAATACGAAATGCCGGCAATTTCGCATTCCCAAAATCCTCGTCACCCTTACTCAAGGCCTTCCTCCTCTCCCATACCATTCGTAAAATCTTTTGTCTCCTCACTTCATTCAAACCTTCCAGCAATCTCACTTTATCAACCATTTCATCCTACACCCAATCCTTCTCAATATCACCAGCAAACACAGCATTCATTCTCTCTTGAATGCTTTACAATCAAAACCGAATACAAACTACCAACCACATCACCAACCCTTATACCTCTAACTCTCTTCTTTTTCACATCAGGACACCTTTTGCATACATACCCTAGGATTATCCATATCTAATATACCATCAAATACATATGCAACCCTTTTAACTCTATATCTAGCATCATAACCATCCACCAGAAACATGCTATTCTGGTTTACATCCACTCCTACATTCACATTCCACCCTACTTTCACACTTACCACTTCATCTGTCTTCAAAGACATATCCTCCAAAGCAAACACACTTCCCACTTTTTAACATTCAACTTCTACATCCCCTAATTCATTCACATACATCTGACAATGTCCCATTTTTATTTACCTTGCTTCTCTATCATCATCGATCTGGTCATGGATAATCATTTCCATTTCACACTCAAAAAAACTTTATAACCCAAACAACACATTCATACTTCTCTTCATACTGATTAAATCACATTAAAACCACTCTCTTCCATGCCCTCATTCCTCCATATCCCTAACCACTCTCCCTTCAAATTTAGTCACCACTTGTATGCCATTGTTGTCTAATCCTTTCTATATTCCCCTTCCTGATTCTTTCTGATCCTCCCTTATATTCAGCCTATCATACGCTCTTATACACTACACTACCATACATCCAGTATCAAATCAATGCTCTCACCCAATACCGCTCCACAATAAACCTTAACTTACTCATACACTCATTTACCTGACCAACTGCAAACCAATTCACACTTACATCTTTCTCTTGCATTCCAATTCCCACAACTGAGGGGTCACCTCTTGTAAAACCCTATCCCTGCTCGTTTCCCGGACCCATATCCCTTCACATTGACATGGTTACACCTATTCACTCATATTTTACAGTCCTATTCGATACTTCAAACCTGACTACCAAACCGCCACCTGAACATTGCTACTTTCCCATTGCCCACACCAATCACACTCGAGATTCATTTGATTCCCTGCCTCCCTGCTTGCTCATACTCCAACACCGATACCGCAAGCCACATCGTCCTCATTTTCCCTATCGAATTAGTACAATGTATTCCATTGCGCGACTGACACATGCCGTTGAAACATGTTCCTCCGATCCCACATCCCACACACAGCAGTTGTCGTCACTCCCACTCCTCTTGGAGAGCAGTCACGCACCCAGGTGAGTCAGGTATACCTCCGGCATCTCCTACACCCTGCCTTTGCGGTGTCCTGTACAATTTCCATGGCCATGTGCCACTTGCACAGCTGAAGCAGGCCATTTCGGCCCATCTACATTCAGGGACAATCATTATGGCCCAGTTTCCCACACCTGAAGCACTTCACTTTCTCTATTTCACATTCTCTGGTTTGTAATATTCCACTCGACTTCCAATTCCTTTGATCGTTATACATTACCATTATCCTCTTACATTCATATTTCCACTACTTGTCGATTCAGCATTAAGCATTCATACTCCTACATTCACCTGTTCTTTCATCATTCCTCCACGCGTAAAAATCTTCAAGAACTTTACATCACCGGGCATAAGGGTTTCGCTTTTGATGGCGCGTCTTATAGATTCTATACTTCGGCAGTGGGCGCATGGCAACACCTCCATTCATTTCCTCTACCATGTCCACATTCTCTATGTTCATTCTCACATCCCGGTCTCTTTTCATTACTTTCAACATTCCGCTATCTTTCGACAATTTCTTAACACATTCCTCCCATCTCAACGTTCTCCCGGCCATCTCAGTTTCTCTTTTCTTCTCGCGTTTATAAATTCCGCCACGGAGGTCGGAACCGTTTCCAGAAACTTCTTTAGCAAGCTCTTATTCTTGCTAATATCCTCATCCCCAAACTTCTTTCGCGCTAAAGTCTCCAATCTATGAGCATACATATCTAGTCTTTCATTCTTTCCTCTCCTTGCTTTATCCAAATATTTACTCTTCTATACTGTTACCCCTCCTTTCACTCGTATAACTGGGCTCTCCACATTCTGCTCCTATACCTCGATCTTACAGCTCGGCTCACCCACACACAATCGCTCTTCATACAAACTAACCATACGTCCTCCATCCAAAAGTTCGGTCCCAACCTCTTTCACCCAAAACAACTTTATTCGTCGATCAATCTTTTCTTCTGCAATATCTTTCCTAGTCTAGTAAAATCACTAGCACCTGCTCCATATACATCATATATTTTTTACTTTTCAGGCGTATATCCCGAACGATCATGGCACACTCCCGTTTACACTGCCCACACATATGACTCTGTCAAGATTTACTCGCATTCAGAATTCACCCACCATCCACTATACACCGTCACTGATCCGAACTACTGCCGTCTACACGAACTCGTTACTCTTTTACTTCGCTTTCAATTCTCCTTTCATGTGCCCTGTTTTCCGACGTTTCTTTTCTTCTCTTTGTTCTCTTTTCGGTTTCAGTTTCTCAATCATCCTCTTCCAACATCACTCAATCCAAGCTGTCTCTATGTATCTCAACTCTCTTTTATGATGTTACTAGGAGTAGAGTTTTTTACTCTTTGTCCTGTTCCCTACCCCTTCCTATTCAATCCTATTATTTCAAATCTCTTACTTCATTATGTCGTCCTGCGGGCCATCATTCTCTCTTCCATTCGTTTCTCCTTTCTTGCATTCCCTCTTTCATCTCTCTCAACTCATCTATTAACGCCTTATTCTCTTCTTCCTTCTTTCTCAACGCCTCTTTCAATCTATCCACTTCCAAACTTAATTCTTCATAAGTAGCCATTTTTCCCTTCTTACTCACACCTGCTTCCTTCACTTTCCCGTTTTATCGCCCCACGTTGGGCGCCAAAATATGTAGTTGTTTTAAAAAAAACCACAAAGAGTATAAAGGAGTGGGCGTGATAAATTTGGTCGGGAAAATGAAGGAGCAACAAAGAAAACACACACACAGTTTTATAAGTTTATTAAAGAACAAAAAAAAGAATAAACGCAGTCTGTCCGTCTTTCTTTATTCAGTCAGTTTGTCAAATTAGTCCAAGCGTTAGTCAGTCAAAAAAAATATACAATCAAAAAAACATAGGTTAGTAAATAATAAATAATTCAAAAAATAGTCCAAACAAAAAGTATTAATTACTTAAGATTTCCAATATCTACCAAAACAATAGGTTTATAAATAATAAATAATACAAGATACACAAATCACAATAAATAAAATCAAATTTCCAATATCAAAAAACAAAACGTTTATAAATAATAATTAATATTCAAATCACAATAAATAAAAAATCAGAAGCCAAAGTTACAAGGCAATGATTTTTTTCAAATATAATCCTTATTAAACAAAACAATGTTATCAACCAAATAATATTTACAAATATTACACAAATCAAAGGGTTTATTTGATTTTGGGGTCCCCTTTCAGGGTGGTTTCAGGGGTTACAATTAAAGGGGGTTGTCTTTCGGGGTTTTTCAGGGGGTTTCAATTCTCAGTGGTTCTCTTTGGGTAATTTTCAGGGGATTAGGTTCAGGGATAATTTCTGGTTTCAGGGTAGTGGTGTAAGGGTATTGGTTCAGGGATAATTTCTGGTTTCGGGGTAGTGGTTTTAGGGGTATTGGTTCAGGGATACTTTCTTCAGGGGATAAATGGTAAGGGAAGATTTTCTGCGGGAAATATCAGTTTTAGGGAAACCAATCCAACTTCCTTCAGTTAAGGGAAACCAATACAAAAACAATTATAGGAAGCTTCCGTCGATCAGAAAAACTCTAGGCAGTCAATCCGAGAAACCATCAGGGGAAACGAAACAATTCTCTGCTCAGCCAAAGCCAAAAAAAACTGGACGGGGTTTCGTCCAGTTTTTTTTCTTCCCAGCAATTACAACTTGAAAGAAAAAAAACACCACCATAACATTCATTTGGTTTTAGCAAATAGCTGCATAATAATAAAATAATAATAAGCATAAGCATTCATTTGCAAAACGCAAATATAATAATAATAATAATAATAATAATCATAATACATAATAATAAATAATATAATAATAATAATATAATAATAATATATTATATATAATGGTTATTAATAATAATAAGAATATAATAATAAATGTAATATCAATAATAATAATAATAATAATACATAATAATAATAATATAATAATACAAATAATAAGACATAATTAAATAATAATAATAATAATAATAATAATAATAATAAATAAATAATTAGTTTATAGAAGCTATAGTAATAATAAACAACTATTAATAGCTAAACTCCGTTTACCATCGGTATAAAAGTAATAAGCTAAATCAATAAATACATAATAATATAGTAATAAATGATATATATATATAATCGATATAATAATAAATAATACATAAAATAATATAATAACTAATATAATAATAATATAATAATACATAATATATAATAGTAAAAGCGAAGTAAATAATTAATAATTAATAATAACAATAATAGATAATCATACAAATAAAAATAAATACCTTAATTCCAAAATTAAGTAATCTTAGTCCTCAGTCATATAACCACAGTGTGGAAAAGAATGGTATAAAAAAATATATATTTCCTGCCGGAAGAAAAAGAATAATGATTATAGTTAATACATTACTAAGACAATGAAAATAGAAAAACCAACAATACAATTCACTTTCAAAAACCAAACGTTATGCCAGACGGCGTCGTGGAACAGAGAAAATTAGAACCATAGTAAGAAAGACATGAAGAAGGAAGGTGAGGATAGAGAATTGTTTATGCCTGAACCGTCTGGCCAAACCCCACACCTCCACAATACATCAACATTATATTCCACCAATCAATACAAACCTCACATTCTTTCGTTCTCTCTACTCTCTCCCTCCCTCTCATAATAAAATTTCATCTTCTCGGCAAACAAATAAAATAAGCAAGGACATAATAATATGATACAAAAAAAAACTTTTACAGTCAGCTCACCACAGTGTGATAGAGATCCTAAGGGAACTAGAAGCTAGACAAGTTAAGATCCTAGTTTAAGATTAGAATGCAAAACATCTGCAAAGAAGTACAATGCTACATTTTCTAATTACAGGACCAACGTTTCAACTGACATTACCATAGAACAACCACATGAAATCTCATAAAACCTTACCAACAACACAGGTATGATGGTAGCACCTCTTTCATATATATCGTCAAAAAACAAACACCTCAAAGTTAGAGAAAATGTACATCTTAATTTTCACTTGCTTAAACATCAGAGCTGCACACTTAGAACTGGTACCTTCCATGAACACATCTGATTTTCTTTTAGCATTCAAAAGGTTCTGTAATAAATTTAGTATATCAATACGAAATACAATATATAAGTAGACAATGCATTATATTTTAATAAAGGAGTGCAATAACTAGAAGAGTCCTTTAATACCGAATGCTTCAAGCGAGGAAGTTGATAAAATCAAAATACAAAAACATTGTAAAAAATTAACCTTTCTTCCACCATGGCAAGTTACCATTTCCCGGCGGAAAGTTTAATAAAGGTTATAAACCAGTGTACTGTACAAAGCGTTGGCAACGAAAAGTCAAAGTAACCTTTTTTGAACTCCTCCTACCACCTCTGCTCTGACATAGAAATGCCATCAATTACCCAGACCCCTAACCTATAGATCTGGTACCTCTGAGTTGGAGGCAATAACGCCCAATTGTTTTTTAAAAGTAATGTTTAATAGTAATTTAATATTTAAAAGTAACTTTTGATATAGAATATCAGAAGGGCAGTGCACCCAAACAACGGAAGGTAACCTGGATTCTACCCTCATAAGCAAAGGAACTCTCATTGAAGAGCCTCAGGCGCTTCTGTGGCATGAGAGATATCTCCTAAGTTTCCGGGAGCGGTCTACGATACTTGTTCTCGGTGATCTTGGAGGATAAAGTAAGGGTGGAGATGTGGTCTCATTAAAGGACCCAGCAATAAACCACCCGCTTTTGGAAATTGGGCAGGAGTGTTGGATGTATAACATAGGTCTGATAATAACATAGAATCAGTAAAGATTAACAAACGGTTCTGGTTGAAGATAGGGTTAACACTTCCATCACAGTAACACTTTACCCCTCGAATTCATACAGGAGGTTTTGTCAATAATGAAACACCCTGTACTACAACACCTGTACAGGATGACAACAGCAACAGACCTGGTTCTTCTTCTAATAATAATCATATCATAATCAATAAGTCATACTAATATATAACTAATAAATAATATAATAATAATAATAATAATAATACATATAATACATATTAATTAATTACTATAATATGCCATTCTAAATGACATAAGACCCTCACGAGAAAACGCGCTGCCCTTTAACACAAGGCCAGAATTTATGCAGACGATAACACTTGCAGAACCTCTAGACATCATAAGTTAAAATTTAGCAATTAAGTAAATTTTAACAGTTAGATTTGTATCGGTGTGTGCGGTAATTTTAGGTTAGCATCAGATCTGTCGTTTCCATGAGCAAAGCCATAAGTTTACAAAAAAAATTATCTTTTCAAATTTACGAAGGCAAAGCGCAAGGCACCACAGTTAATTCTAAAGTAAAGCTAAAAAATGGAAAGTATTGTTTTGCTTCCTATTTACTAGAAGCAAATCCTCCTGCCCGGAAATGTACGTCGAAAACTTTATTATAAAATCGTTCAAAAATGACGTCATTTAAAATTTTCCTTGACCACCACGTCATTAAGTAACCCTAAAAATGACGTTCATCAATACCAAGACCTTTAAACTATCTATCTCAGTATATATCTTCTCCGCGCACTGGGACGTACTCACGGCATGCGGTCAGTAAGAAAACACCAAGATGATATTCATTAGTATTCGTCAGTAATTACTCAGTGAACACGTGTCCAATATTTAGTGTTCCTTACAGGCTTACAATAAAGTTTGTGCGTTCATTTTAATTAACTGAGTTCTGTATGCGAGTATTGGGCACACTTATTTAATTTAACTGTTATCACGATCCATGGCTAAGAAAAAACATGGCATCGACTATAGTCTTACACTCGCTTATTAGCGTAAAGATTTAATTATTTTACAGTGACCTCAAAACACGGATTGAAACCGCTTATCCTTAATCATTGTAAACCCAGACAGCATTTCAAAGTTCTGAAGTCTCTGTCCCTGCTTTATACACACATCTTAAAAACGTCTCCTCACCTATTTAATAAACAGCACTTAACATGTTCTTAAAGTTTCTCTAAATCACTCCAAGGACAAGGATCGGTCACCTCCGGTGAAGCTATCAGGACCAGCTACTTAATTTCTACGCACTCTCCACGCGCTACAATTAAATTAATGCTCCTCTCTCCGCTTAAAAATTAGTCGGAAAAACTACTTAACTCAGCGCGCGTCGCGCGCAACTGGCCTCTTTAATCAAGTCGCACAGCACTCTCTCCTTTCATACGATTACTACTTACATACACTAGTATAATATATTATTCATAAGTTATATATATACTACTCTCTCTCTACTCTAATACAATAACCTAGTAATATAACAATACCTAATATAGAGTACCTCCATCCCATTTATATATATATACCCTACCTTAAATATTATACTATAGATATATATATAATATATATATATATATACTTATATATATATATTATAATATTATAGTATATATATATATAATAATAATATATACCTATATATATATACTTTATATATATATATATATATATTATATACTATATATTATACATATATATATTATATTACACACGTATATATATCAGTCATATACTAGTATAACATATCATTATATATTATATATTATAATATATATATATCTAACTATACCTATATATATATATATTATATATATATTCATATATACATATATACTATACTACTATATATTATCAGTGACTATTATATTAATACTATATATACTATATACTACAATATATTATATATAAATATATATAAATATATATATATACCTATATATATATAGATATATATATATATATATATATATATATATATATATTATATATATATTATATTACTATAATATTATAAATATTAATATAATATAACATATTATATATATATTATACATATAATATATATATTTTTTTGTTCATTATATAATATATACTATATATATACTTATAATATTATTAATATATATTATTTTTATATATACAAGGTGGGCACCCGCTCATTTAGGGGTTAGTCCGCTAGCGCACCTCCGCACCTCGAGAAATCGTATTCCGCTAGCGCTCCTCCGCACTTATTCAGACCATCAAACCTCCTCTATCGCAAGTCACGCACGTCTGCAACGGGCATCCACGCTAATAATGGAGACTCTCACAACGAAAGATCTTTCAATATCAAATTACTAAATTTAATAGATCCTTACAAAAAACTTATTATAATACTATATAAAAACAATTGAAGATGAAATATTTACAAAAATCTTCAACGATTTCTAACTTCGCTCCTTCTAATGTCGTCTTTCAAAGGGACAAGAGATCCATATTTACCTTTCAAAAAGATTAGGTGCTCAAATTAAAAGCAGTTAAGGCAGACCTCTTTGCCACGCAAAATAGATCCCCACAATACTAAATATTCGCTCTAAAGCCGCGAAACAGTAGAAGAGGTGTATCATATTTTACCGAACAAGTTCAACCAAATTCTGCCTATTGCTGAAAGGGAAATGTCTTGTGAAGAGGTGTTAGTCACTTCCAGCAGTCATGCTGTAATTATAAAGCCTCACCTAAAATCATTCTGACCGCCCTTCGGAAATATTCTTGAACCACCTGGTCCACCCATAGAGGGTGATATTTTCGTCCAAAACTTTAGTTTGAATTCATTGAAGCCTCGACTCCTGTGGGGGCGATGCTAATGTACGTATTCAGCTCAAGTAGCTATATAAATATATACTACTTATATACTATATATATATATATAATACTATTATAATACTATAATATATATATTATTATATATTATATTATATATAATAATATTATCGTTAATCAGTCTGTTTGTAAATCCCAAATAATATAGTATAATATATAGTTATATATATATATATATATATATATATATATATATAACTAATATATATATATATATATATATATAATATATATATTATATATATATATATAATATATATATTTGGGTTTTCACAGAATTGAGTAGATATTGCCTAGTTATATCAGTAATAATAAATATTTTAAGTCTATAGATCGAGCGGTAATAGCCATTTAGTCTATAAAAATCAATTTAAATGTATTTTATTATATATGGTACTAAGGAGGTTGAGAGTGTTTTTGGAAGTTTATTAAAAACATAAGTTTTAGACGGAAAAGTATCATAGTTATAAACTCAAATATATATTGAGAAACCATTTGTAACAAAACCAATAAGAAGTTACCTTAATAGTACACCTAATTTTCAGTTTTTTAAAAAAGTGCGGGAACACAAAGAGGCGGAAACTATATCTTTTGGATCCGCACGTGCAAGATCGCTAATTTACCTGACGACTCGCGCACCTCGCTAGTCCGCACCTATTCTGGTAGTCCGCTCGGAGCGGACTAGCGGACTAGCGGACTAGCGGACTAAAGAGCGGAAGTGCCCACCTCTGATATTATTATTATTACTGTTATTATATATATATCGTTATATATATATTAACTATATATATATTACTATATATATAGATATTATATATATATATATATAATGCTTGATAATGTATTGGATATTACGGCGACAGTCAGGGATTATAAAGACTTTCTTCGCATGTCAATAGGGTAACAGCCCTTCAGGGTCATTGAACTCTTGGACCAGCGTTGGCAATCTTCATGGCTAGCAAGCAAGATCCTTTTGGAGGAGCTCTGGGAGAA
>JABUQX010060289.1:0-10000 GCA_015478945.1 Trachelipus rathkii | reverse complement strand
GAGTTTTGGAACTTGGACAGGGACAAAAACAAAGTTTTCTTGTTCAAATCAAAGAAAAATCACATTAGCATTGCAAAAGAACCAGAGTGTATTGCAATGGAAAAAAGGTTTTTATATATATAAAAGATGCGCATTTTTAAAACACTTTTACATTACTGTTATTGGTAAAGTAAAGCAAAAATTTACTAATAAACAATACAACATTGTCATTACTTTCTAACTTTGACATTAATAGTTTTCTAAATGCTCATTAAATCCCCTACGTCATTTTGCATCACAAAATGTTCCGCAACTAATTTTCCAAGGTCCCATGTTGCGCGAGCCCGATCATACTCTATGCTATTCACTTAACCTTACGGTCGTCATAGGTACTTCTCAAATAACTTTATTAGCTTTAATTATTGAAAAAGATCTTTCGACGCGATGCTATGAAAGTCATACTTGGGGAGTGTCAGAAACAATTAAAAAGAGCTGTTTCGCACTTCTGCGAATACTTACAGACAACATTTTTCATAATTCAACAAATATTTCTTGCCACTGACTGTATTATTTTTGTCATTTTTCTTTTTCTTTATTTCACTCTGCACACGATTTCCTGAAGGAGGACAATTTCCGTAACTAAAGAACTTGTCACGTCGGCTTTCATATTTTTTGTAAAACTTGTCAGCAGACTCCACCACATTCAGCCCTTACAATACCAATGTTTGTCCTTCTTGTATCGGCGAAATGCGTTACGCTCAAAAACGCCAACAACATAACTGTTGCACACTTACTTATATCTGGATACCTCCATTTCACTGGGCCTAATTAGTATATCAACTGTCTCTTGTAAAAAAACTCACCTCCTGAAATTGTTGCAAAGGATCAAATGAAGTCAAACATCTTTAGAAAGCTCATCAAAGAAGCCTGTCACTTTGCTTTTGAGCTTAGTAGGGCAATGAAGTCTCACTTTAGCCAGCTTCGCTGCAAACTTTCCCTGGCGCCTCTTCCCACATAGCTTCGGCTTTAAACACGCTCGCCGCAACTGGTTTGAGCTTGCTGACACACCTTTCTAAAGAGTGGAAGCTTCATCCAGGATGATGTCCCGATTTTCAGAGGACCCTGATGTCCTTACGAAGTGATAGTATACACTACCCTTTCCCGGAACACCTTTTGCTTATCGACAAACAACAACGACCACTTAAAAATGCAAACCAGCTGAACAAGTAGACACTTTGTCTTCTTCATTGCTACGCTCGCCCTCCCCACCTATCTTCAGAGCCTCTTGGCGGCTTTTGAAACTAGGCAAAACATGAAACCTTACGTAATTAAACACCAACTTCCAAAATATAACATTGAAATTGAACTTTAACTGCCAAATCAAAGCAACTCGAAACTCGGCAACGATTCATCTAGTGGGACACAGTCTCTTTAACAGTATTGTTGAACCATGCAGGGTTTCTGAAGAAATTTCTTTCAGTGGATCTGCCATCTATGGAAAGAAACTTGACTGATAATTACCCACATCTAATCTCATCAACTACATCATAAAAAAACTCATTTCTGTCAATCTCCTTAACCAGATCATATGGCAAGACTAAGTTAAGGGTGTAATTGCACAAAGCACATACTCTGCATTAGGCGACTTTCGCTTGATTTTGGTCTGCAGTCCAATGTACTTCCCACTTATAACAGCAGCACCATCATAGCCCTGCCCTCTGCACTTTTTAATTGAAAAATTATTGCTTTCCAAAAACTTACACACTTTACTTTCTAAACCTTCGGTCTTTTGATTTGTTATGGGGATAAACCCCAGGAATGATTCATTAATTTGAAGGTTCTTTTCATCGTAATTGATGCAGACATAACTTATTACAACTGACAGTTAGTCAGTTTTAGAAATATCTTGGGTCGTTATCTAAAATAAGAGAAAAAAAGAGCGCGATCGTTTAGATTCATTATTATGTCACGGCCAACGACAATGTTCGCTGAAGCCAACCTGACGAGTTCATTCGGAATACGGCAGACTCATACTATTTGTTCTGCTTTTCTACATTTTCAGGTGACTTTTAAGAAAGAGGGTCATACCTGGAAAAAAATATCCAATAATATTAACAGAAAGTTTCCAGATTTACTATCAATATATCGGGTTAAAAAATATCGTGATATATATAGGATTACGACCATATATACTACATATATATAATATACTATATATAATATATATATATATATCATATATAATATATATATATATATACTATATATATAGTATATATACTATATATATCAATATATATATAACCTATATAACCCACATCACGTATATATATCATATCCTGTCTAATTTTCCTTCTACTACTTTTACATCGATACCACCCAACTCCAAGAAGGGCCACACACTGCCCCTTCTCACATCAGGACGGGGCAAAAAAATAAAATAAAAAACAATAAAAAAAATTACATAAAGACAAACCATTAACAATAAATTGGAAAGTAAAACCCACCACTGTCCCCTTGACCCCTACACGCAATTCCCAGGTGGGCAGCAGACGCGGGATTTAAATAGGAGGAAGATTGAATATAGCTGGTGAATATAAAAGAAGGCAAGGCAGCTCCACAAATTCAGATGTGGCTCGGAAAGATAGGAGGTACCACAACGAGTGAATCCGAGTTCTCCAATATTCACCACAACTATCATGAGGAACGAAGGCGGCACCTTTCATATAATACAAAATCTACAATACCTAATCCACCCCACCTACCAGACCTCAATCCCTACCAACACCTCCTATTATACTACTGCCAACAACCCATCACCAACACACTAACTATCCGTAACACTCATACCATACCCATATCAACTAAGACCTATACCTAACTCACACCTATTATATATATATATATATATAATATTATATATATTTATATATCATATTAATATACTATATATATATATTATATATGACGAGAGATAGTGAGAGAAAAACTTTTCATTAGGGGAGTTTTCAATCGAAAATGTGCTCATTCACTCTGCCCGCCGTGCCGCCCTCTGCGGCTCCTTGCGCCCCCCCGCACCGCGGGGCTTGCGGGGGCGTCTATTACGCCACTGATAATAATATTATAATATAATATATATACTATATATATATTTATATACAATATATATATATTATCATATAGTAATAACAATACTAATATAATAATTAACAGTATGGTTAGGTTTAAGTTTAGGATAAGTCAAAGTATGTTAGGTCACATAGAATGAAATAAATAAATTAGACGACTCTTATTTATAATATTATTAGGTGCTGAAGCGTTTATTAAAAATAAAGTGTTAACTCTTTATAAAGAAATTATTATATAATAGATATATATATATTATATACTATATATATAATATATATATATATATATACTATATAATATTATAATATATATATAATATATAATATATATATATACTATATATATGATCAAATAAAAAATGCTTAGGATTGCCATGCAAATCCATATGAGATTCTAAGGACTAGTGTGACCTTAGATCATTAATTTTAAATAGTGCAAAATTTTATTCAAAGAAACTTCCAAATCATGAGATCTATATTGGAAGAAACAACAATTACTGAAAGTCTTTTAAGTTTTATTCATAAAAAGTTGCAAATTATTGCAAGTGAATGACTGAAGAGTCAGCTTTAGCAGAAGGTAATTCCAGTAGACGGTAGCCGCTGGAAGAAGACAAGAAGAGGAAAGACGGAGAATCGAATAGGACTGCGTGAACCCCACTCTCGGGCAACATTCCCACGAAGATCGTGAAAGAAAAGCGGACCCCATATAGAACAAAAAATGTTTCCATTTTCTTCTTCGTAGCACAAATATAAAGTTCTTACACTCCACCAACTCAAAATATGAGAAGGAGAACAAAAAAAAAATATGAGGAGGTTCTTTTCACTTGGTCTGCAGAATAGATTTAAATTCCATTTTCATTCACAGTGAAAAGATGGACCCCCAATCCAACATTTTGGGTGATAGGCGAAGACTCCGCTCCCAGTAGATTAAAGAAATTCAATCCATTTTATGAAAATCTCGCCTCAGTCGGACGTAAATCCGAATTTTCGTGAAATGCACGCACCCTTAAATACAAAATTTGAAAACTACTTTTCATTGAAAGATAAAAATACAAAGCCACCTCTCAATTCTAATAACTAATAATCATAAATATAACTACATAATAATGAATAAATAATAATCTCAATCAATACATACCACATCAAGCACGCTATACGACACACTACAACCTCCGTACATCGTACTATCGACGTCATCCTCACATAACCATGCTCTACAACCCTAATATACCGAGACACACACATACATCTCAATCACATCTAACTCTCGCCAACTACCACAGATCGTAACAATATCAACTTAGACATACAAACACTCGAACACAACAACCCTGAAACACGAAATGTCATCTGCCAATTACGAACATCTACATACTAATATATCAATCACACAAAATTACCACTCAATAGACACAATCACGACTAATCTATGCCACTGAAATACGCATGCAATCCGAATCCATCTGTACACATGTACTGCACCGCACACTGTCAGTACCACTCGCTATAACAATCAGAGCCATGCGACCAGCCCACTGACCATCAAACTATATCAACAGTGATAGAAAATAACAAGACACCCAATATTCGCCCTAACTTCCTATCTGACAAACCGAGCTCCACCCAACAGCCAGCACACACACTCGCATCCCAATTAACGTCGCCACAGACCCAAACATCACAACACCAACCATACTGAACACTGGAAACATACATTACCGTATCACTCGCAGACGCATCACTAACTATGAAGCATATATATACTATATATATACATATATATATACTCAACCTATAATATATATATATATATAATTATATATATATATATAATATATATATAGTATACTATAATATATATATATATATATATATATATATATATACTAAACTTAGCTAGAAAGGTACATAGGAAATAAGAAATAATCTCAAAAAATAATAAATTCAATAAATTTATAAATAAATATTACCTTAAGAAAAAAATATAAAAATAAATAACTAAATAAATATCTCCTTCCTTTTGAATTCTCTGAAATTTTAAACATTTATATTTCAAAATTTTTTCAATTTCTAAATATATTTGCTTTTAAATTTTACCTTAAAAGGGGGAGAGCTTTCCTTATCTACGTGCACGATACCTTTCTATCTTCAAATTACGTCACTCATCTGAAAATTTTACCGCAAACCAATATAGATATATTAATAACAAATTATTTTTCTTATATATTGAATTTTAATATTATATATATATATATATATAATATAGACTTCAACTAACAGATTACATATATACATATATAATATATATATATTAGCTATACTCACTATAACATATATTACATACTACTATATATATACTCATATAAAATACCTATAGCTAACCACTACATATATACCTACACAGATCCACGCACTAACCATATAAACTCAACCCACCCACCTCCCATAATTAATAATATATATATATATATATATATATATATATATATATATAAATAAGAGCACATGTACATTAAAATATTTTAGATCATAGCGTAAGAAACTGTGTTGTAAAACTGCTTAAAAGATTATAAGAAATTTAAAATATTTCTTAAATATTTTATTTTGTAAATAATATTTTTAGGTTTCTTAATATTTAAAAGTTTAAATTTTTACCAGTCAGTTCATGAAATCTTTCAAAGACTCGGTGTATATTTAAAGCACCTTTCAGAGTAACTAAACTATATCATCAAGAAGTGAAATAGAAGTTCATGAATGTACACTGTACAGCGTACCAAAGTTAATGCCTTTCTATAGAAATAAGTATAATGAATCGTTGCAGGTTTGGGAATTGATTTCTTATATGTCTATACCTATTTTCTTATGATCAGTTTCAGTTATGATCACAGTAGTTTAGATTTTAGCCCGTGAGAGAGATAGAGAGAGTTTAGAGAGTTAGGAAAAATGAGATGAGACGACGAGGAAGAGAGAGAGTAAGACGAAAAGGAAGGAAGAACAGAAGAGAGAGAGAGAGAGAGAGGAGAGAGAGAGAGTTCTTATACTTTTTCGAAGAGTAACAAGAACCAAGAATAGATTATCTGTACTTTTAAGAACAGCAACTCTTAAATTTTTGAAATGAGTATTGATAATACTTTACTACTAGTATTTGTGGTTACCGAATTTACCAATCATACGTTTACAGTCGTTTACGAATGTGAAAAGGTAACCCACTCACTTTCCAAAATTTCCAAGCTTTGGCCAAGTATCAAAGTAACGTAAGCTTCTTAAACAAGGTGCCACACTTCACAAGATCTACAGGGGTCAGGGGATCATATATTAATATCAAATATAGATGAGGTAACATTATACACTAGAAGGTTAAATGCTACCTTAACGGATATTAAACGTGAAAAAAGTCCTTATCTATATAATATTAACATCATAATACCAGGAACTACACATATACATTTTATTATTTATACAACTTATATGAAACTTGTACTTAATTATACTCGTACACTTTATTTCAAAAATTATTTTTAATTGTGATTATTATACTGATAGTATATTATTAACTTTATAAGTAGAACTCACTTCAAAAGTGCGATCTCTACATCGAATACTAGAATTACATACCACGAAAGAATCCGAAAAACTAGTTACAATAAAATTGTCAAAGCGAGTGATACATAAGAGCATATATTAAAAGTAAGAAAATGTAATACGCTCCGAAATGGTTTAAAGAGTACGGTAGCGCAATGCATCGACAGAGCTAATTATATGTTGGATCCCACGAAAAAAAGTATTCTTTGTGTAATACTTATACTAAACATGAATGTCTTTTTCTTTCTTCTTGAAATTTCTTTCAAAAAATAATTTCTTCTCTTTGCACAACATACATTGGGAAATTCAACATCCTCGCATCCCTTATAAACTATAACCAGTCTTTTATAAGAAAAAAAGGAAAAGTGGAGAGACAAGGTAGTAGAGATGTACAACATCTTCAAATCAAAAACTTATTGTAATAACAAATTTGTAAAAAAGAAAACTAGGACCATGAAATGACAATCTAATCAACCCAGTATTCTAATCATAAAAAAGAAAATTCTCCTCAACAGTCATATCGGAAGTTTAACCATTATTAAGGTCTTTATTTCCTTACGTTCCTTGTAAGGTTAGGTTTCATATATTCAAATTTGAAAAAAGAGACATGATTATGTATATTTATCTCTTTGTTTTTTGTTTATCCCAATTAACCATCTCTCATCAATACAATACATAAATCATCTGTAAAGTCCTCCAATTCATCACGAGGTGAAACTTTCGTTGTCAGTGAGGCTCGTGTGTATACTATACTATTATAAGTTATATAATATATTATACATTATAAAAAAGAATAATTTTTTAAATTTTAAAGCTAAGTTTACTCATTTATTATATTTTATATTAACATTGGCCATTATTTCAACTAGAATTACTACTATATTAATAATTGAAACAAAAATAATATGGATTTGTAATGAATGACTTTCCATATTTTGCTTTACTATTATGCTCTAGTTTACAATTTATAATTATTATGTATTTAACTAATAAATTCATCCTTGCGTGAATAAATAATTTATCTATAATTATTTTTAATATTAGTAAGATAAAATATTAAATATTTAAATAATATGCTATTATATAGATTTATTTTATTATATAATAATTATATTGTATAAATATATGTATTTAAATTTACATTTGTAAATATTATCAAAAAACCATTCAAAACTTATTGACGAATGCCATTTGATGTCTGATATATATATAGTTATATATAATATTTTTATTATATATATATTATTATATATATATAAAATTGGAATACCAATTGTGCTCGCGTAGTTATTGCAATTTCAGCATGAATATTACAGTCGCTTTAATTTATATCTAAATTAGTTTTTACTCTCATAATAATTCTCTTATACCATATTTGATTTTGTTATACTATATAAATATCACACTCATATACTGCTCTCTAATTGTTTTTGATGCTCTCTGAGTGGAGTTCTAACATATATATTGTTACCTACCGTCCTATTTTATACTTATTGTTGAGGGTAGCATTTTTAATTTTAACGTATTTTTTAATATCTGTCTCTGGATTTCTATATTAGTAGTTTTCGATCTTAATAACATAAGTCGTATATTATTCTCGCTTATATAATTATTATCTTATTCAGTATAGAGAGCAGTATTCTTTATATAAAACTAGCTTTTATATTTCGTTAGTAGTCTTAACACATAATAATTGACTGATATAAATCTCAAAAATACGTAAATAATTCTGTACTAATTTCTCATGTAATATTTATACCGCATAGTATATTGGTGGGTTTTTGTGTGATAAGGTGCTACCGGTTAATTAAACATAGGATTAATGTTGTCGGCTTGAGTCCTAATGCCTGACTTGTATATATGTTTGTTTTTGATTTTACTAACTATAAAGAAAAATTATTATATTTAAATTTTCATTGGTATTTGGACAGATTAAACATAGTATATTATACAGTATATATACATAATCACTATATTTTATTTGAATTATTTTAATACATATGATGTTACTATAAAATTCTTAGTTATGTACTTACTATCTTTTAAACATTTTAAAAATTCGAGCTTTAAGTGACTTATAGTTTCTCCAAACCTAGTTATTCGTGAGTGTATTATATTTTATTCGTATCATAAATCCTTATAGAATGTATTTGGACGGGGTATTGTATTGTGTAAGAATTATGTAGTGTGTTACAGAGAGCGTGTGTATAAAGAAACCTTTCGCTCTTCATAAAATCTCAGTATTAGTGATATCTCTTGTTGCTGTGTACCTAATAGTACAGAACCTATTAATCTGTCTTAGGAATGAGGAATTGTCTGAGCTCTCATTAACGAACATATACCATGATTAGGTTGAATAGTTACCAGGTGACTGGAATCTTTATCATGAGTATGCACTTATACACTAAGAATATATTGGTCAATCATTCCTAATAACTATATTTATACTGGCCTGTACCTTTATTGAGGGTCTTCCCGTTTTTTTCTAGGTCTTCGGAGTGATTAGGTAGTTGTAAGGTATCTTATATGTTAATTACTGTCAAATTACCCCCGGTAATCTATTACATATTACCATAATATAATATCAAATATTATAATTATACTAAATAATTCCTATATAATTTTTCTTCTTTTCAAATGGATATTTATAAAACTTAATCACTTATTTTTCATACAATATAAGTTACTGATTCTATAATTTATTTATTTATATATATATTATATAAACTACAATTTTTGTTAATAATTGTATTATAATTTAATATTATTATATTGATTTTATATATATAATTATAGTTTCCACCAAATGTACTTACTAGAAAAATAATGCTATTATAGAGTTCCTATTTGCGTAAAATTATATAAAATAGATAGTCAAAACTCTCTGGAAGGGGGTATAACAACAGGACTATGTATATTATTCATGGTAGAGGATGAATAACAAAGCGCTCATCAACAATCTTAAGTTTAAATAAGTGTATTGAGTTATAGTTACGTTGGTAGATTAAATTATCAAAGTCCCATTCCAGTCAACTTAACCCAATTTAACCTATCACGA
The DNA here is from genome assembly GCA_015478945.1 of Trachelipus rathkii. NCBI lineage: Eukaryota > Metazoa > Arthropoda > Malacostraca > Isopoda > Trachelipodidae > Trachelipus > Trachelipus rathkii. The sequence goes on along the minus strand of JABUQX010060289.1, from coordinate 253 downwards.
CGCCAAACATCCACACCAAGACATTAACTAATTGAAGATTCATGTATATTGGTCAAGAGTCTTTATTCTGCTTCACTGATACACTTTCGTTCCATTGTGCTGTGAGAATGCTATTGTAATGAAAGCATTCGTTTACCAGTAGTAAGTCAATAAATTTGGAAACCGTTAAAACGTGTCTTATATGTAGAATGATAATTTATTAATTGTGCTTATATATATGTAATCATTTATATATATCATTACCTCTTTATAT
>JABUQX010060288.1:0-7500 GCA_015478945.1 Trachelipus rathkii | reverse complement strand
TTAATTAAATGTTTGTGATATGTTGGTTTGGTATTTCGAGCTCTCTTTTTCGGTGAACAAAATATTTTTTTTTTTGGATTCTTTGCTCTCAATATAACTTAAAAAATAATTAAAGACTCATCGAAGTAAAACACTTTCTCTCTAAATTAGAATCAAGCCCTCCCTAATATTATTCGGAGAGTATCTGTTCAGTATTTTTTTATCCTATAGATTTAAGTTCACATAAGAATATGCTGTAAAATTGCAAATTATTTTGGCCTGCCGCAAAGTACCTTTATTGTCTGCCTCCGTAAAATAGGTATTTTTTTTTTATTTTGCAGTTTAAATAAAAATACTTCTAGCGTAGAGTTCACCAAAATAGACGATTTCTTGAAGCAATTTTACATTTCAAACACGTTTAATATTGTGTGAAAGATATTGAAGACTAAATGAGGAGGAAAAGGTGCTTAGAAACGACATTCGATTAATTCTCTTTCCGACAAAATTGAAAAGAAACATTTTTGTTACACCTCTGAATTTTCACTTTATTAATTCCAATGTATGCGTTTTCATCATTGACTTTTATTTATATTGGGATAAACTTAAAAAGTTATGTTTTAATTTTCTTATATTTTCATATATATTTCCTTAACTGAGCATGTTTTAAACATCATAGTTGCGTGTAAGATAATAATACTTTGTCTTCTAAAATTTAGAGAAAATTGACTTCTTGCTAAAAGTTGTTACACGCATTTTAGGAGCACTATAAATAAATGAAATATTAGATTCATTAATCTCATTTTCATGGATGAGGAAATCAAATTCGATTTTCATCAATTTATTTCGTTTGGTTATTCTTAACAATTCGTTTCAAAACACTGCCGCAAGACAAAAACTAATTTCTATGCTAACCATAATCCAACCACGAACATTCGTTTTTCTAATGTCATCGTTCTCTCTCATACCAAATCTATTGTACATCTTCGTTTTACCATTTCAAAATTTGATAACATCAATATTATTTTTACATTCCTAGACACTTTAATATGTTCATAAGCACATAACAGAACAACAAATGTAAAATATGGGAGGGGTTTAAAGTATCCCATGCAATATTTGCACAGATTCATATACATGAGGAAATCTAAAATATGTTCAGATTCGTGTGGAAAAACATAAATCAACCTGCTGTAAGGTCGTTTTTTTTTCAATAAAATATACCAAAAATTTCAATATATCTACAGGTTTCATTGGTATCGTTAATATCACGAATGATTTTCTTATGTCAGTCTTCAAAAATATTTTCCCTCATAGTCTGGCAAGCTGTTGACATCTAATTAGAATTGCTGCTATTTCATATCATATAGTCGTGCATACACTATAAACATGGAGATTTTGTTTTCTTTTATACTTCTGCCATGACATGGAAGCCACGATGGTGTTAACTTCAAAACGTTGGCTTTTTCTAACTTGCTTTTTTCTTTTTTAAACCATTTGTTGATTTTGTTTTAACGTTGCACCCTTATAGTATTTTAATTTGTGGCTCATATATATATATATATATATATATATATATATAATATATATATATATTATAAAAATATATATAACAATTAATAATTAAATAATTATTAAACCGTATAAAACTGAAATATGAAATTTATCCTATTTAATATATTAGTAATATATACTTTCTTTTTATTTTATATATATATAATTGATATAATTATATATATATTATATATATATATAATATATATATTATTATTTATATAATATATAATATAATATTATAATATATTATTATATATTAGATATATAGTTAATGGCCGACTCGAAGGAGATCAACATGCATGTAAACTTTCAAAACTAAAATAACACTATGCCTGCAAAATAAATAATCATTTGTCTTCTTTAAAGTGAAGATTTACATAACGATACATAAAAAAATAAATTAATTTTTATTCAATTTAATTTAATTAATTACCCTTCAATTAATAGTTATAATTATCTTTAGGTCATAGGCAAGCGGTTATTGCTCTCATCGTACCTTCCATTCCTGCGTAGTTAATCTGAAGCTAAGAGTTAGCCATAATAGTGTATTTGATTTATGTGACTCTGTGAGAATAGATGTTATTTTTTTCTTGTCATTTGCACTTCTCTCTCGAGGGTTCTAGCAGAACGGAAACACGGGATGCATGATTAGGACGTCAGAGGGAACGAAGATCCCCCCGTTAGTCCCCCGCGAGCTAGAGCCGACGAGAAACACCTGGAACTCTTATCCAATTCTCATTATATGTATTAGATCATGCCAACGTACAGTATTGTTTTTTTAGTAGACCCCATGATAGAAATTAAATCAACACAAAATTTAGGAAACAAAAACTAATATGGTTTGTAACCTCCTCTTTTCTTGAGAAGTACTTATGAAATTTGCTTATTCGTATTCTTCAAAAGAACTAGTGTAATCTTATTTAGAACATATTTCTAACAAGATTTTTATATTTTTGATGAAAAGAAGTTATTCTCTTTTTATTTTATGTTAAATGTTCCGGTGGCTATAAGCATATGTACTTTCTGTGATTAATACATGATATTTTATATCTCGACTGTAGCCTGCTTAATAAGTTTTTTAGTTACATTGCAATGTGTTTCTCTTATCGGAGAATTATGGGTGACCTATAGTATATTATATATATATATATATCTATATAAATATATTAATATTATATATATATATATATATATATATAATATAATATATATTATAATTATATATATATATATATATATATATATATATATACTATATATATATATATATATAATATATATATATATATATATTTATATTTATTTATTATTTTTTTATTTTTTTTACAGTTGTCACCACCCCCTTTTTTTTACAGTTGTCACCACCACTCACGGGCAGAGCCCTAATCAGGGAGGGGGTGTTGCACGCTAAAATTTCATCTGCTAGCGTAAATTACGTAGATGAGCACAGAAGCAGGCTTTAAAGTAAGGAGATTAAATTCAGCGGGTAATCACAGAAGATTGAAGAAAATTCACAGAACAGAGGTTGGCAGGAAAGAAGGAAGCACCGCAGCGAACTAGCCTGGGATTACCAATATCTACAGAAAACGGTCCGTGCGCAGACCAGGCCATCCCAATGTGCTACGCAGGGCGTCGTTAAAGGTGTGGTACGCGAGTTGGTAAGTTCCTGGAGACTTGCCTTTGCGGTACCTATAGAAAGAAGAAGAGAAAGAACCAAATCGACCAAGCAATCGCGAATAAAATAGAGAAGTCAGTGAACTGGAAAGTACATAACTAGTTTATAAGCCTTTTGGCTTTTGACTCGACCCTGTCCAAAAGCCGGGTGAAACCAGAGCCCCCCAGATATGAGAACAGTCTCCAGACAAGGGCGGATGAGACCCTTTATAGCTGGAGCAACTGAGAAGAGGAAAAAAATCTCGCAGTCTAAGCAGAACTCCCAGTTTCTTTGAGGCCGCCCTAGCAACCGTTGTGATGTGAGGTTTCCAAGACATTTTTTTTTGTTTATGTTAAGACCAAGGATGTTTATATTGTCAACAGGAGAGACGAGAGAACCATCGAAAGAGATAGGAAAGTTAGAAGGTGTTTAGATGAGGGGGGAGGGATTTGTTGTTAAAAGGGGGAAGGGGTTTGGAGTTTTTTAAGGGAAATTGATTTCACAAGGTTGAGACGACCCCAATCGGAACTACTTCTATCCAGATCAGCGAGAATAGAGAATCGGAAAGATTAAAGACGAGAGGGCAATTCTAGAAGTAAAAGATTGAGCAGAATGAAATGAGTGAAGAATGAAGGGTCGAGTTCTCGGCATACGAGTGGATAGAGGTTAGATGTGCAGTGAGAAGCATCATTAATGAAAGTAAGAATAAAGGAGTAGGAGATAAGACAGGACCCTGAGAGAACACCACTATTGACAGAAAAAGAAGAAGAGCAAGGTCGCATCCCAATCAACCACAGACACGAGTATGAGCGACGTTAAAAGAAAGCTAGACATAAAGTAAGCAAAGAGAAGGAGGAAACCCAAAGGAGGGGAGAGCTTGGAGAGCAGTGACGCGTGCCATACCCGGTCAAATGGCTTGGATATGTCAAGCGCCGCAAGTCCTCCCCGTAGTCTAAGGGCGGAAAACCATAAATCGTAATAGGGAAAATATTTCACAGTAGACCTCGAACGCGAAAGCCGCTACTAGGCGATCGGAAAGAGAGAATAGATTCCGATTGTGTCTAAGAAGTGAGAGTTAAGAAGGGTTTCAAAGATTCTTAGATAGAGATACAAGTGAAGGCTATAGGGCGATAGTTAGAAGGATCAGGGCGGCTTCCTTTTTCGGAATGGTTGGACATGTGCGTGCTCCAACAACACTGAGGGAAAGTTAGTATTGAGACAATAGAGAATATAGTTGAACGAGGGAGGGGCCAGCTCGGAAGCACACTCCCTGAAAACTCGGGGAGGAATTGCAACCGGGCCAACCCGCCTTCCTTACATTCATATATTTCAGAAAGGCCCATTGCACCCGTAAATGTATCACAGACAAAAGGCATAGGACACCTGAGAGGAGAAGGAGGAGGAAGAAGAATGCCAAAATCGTCCTTCAAGGGTTGAGTTAGAGAAAATAGGAGGCCGAAGGAGATTGGCCTTTTCAGTTGGAGTATTAGCAACAGAACCATCAGAGCGAATAAGAGGAGGAAAGGCATGATTACAAGAAAGTTGTGAGAGATGTTTTGGGCAATGAGGTCAGAAGCACGATTTGTTTAGTAGGGAACAAGGGAGGTCAGCGCACTTTCGTTTAATGAAAGTTTCCGCTTTGCTCGTCGAAGAGTATCCCTTGCAACGATTTCTAGCTGAATGAAAATTATGCGAGTGTGACTAGGGAGAATGAGAATTTTCCAAATCCGCATGCGCACTGTCTCTAGCTGAATTGGCCAGAGAACAAGCACCGACATTGAACCCATGGATTATGAGGCGAGAAAGATTTAGTCGAAGAGGAATGAACCTGGCTAGTCCCATCGACGATTACAGCTCCACTTTATCGGCAGAAGCCGAAGCGGTCTTCAGGTAAAGCAGTCACTCCAGTTGTAGTTAGCGTAGAAGCAACGCAATGCCCCCCAGTCAGTCCGATTAAAGTGCCAGAAGACAAGGGCAGGATGAAGTTGTTGGAGAGAAAGTATTAAAATTAAGAGATATCAGGTTGTGGTCAGAGATTTACCAATAGGAGCGAAGTGGTGTATTTAAAGAGAGAGAAGGACTAGTTGGTGAAACATAGGTCAAGAGTGTTCAAGAATTGGATAGGACGATCGGAATGTGTATGTGTTCTTTAATTAGTTGCTACAGATCGTTGAGAATTAGCTGAATGATTCTGCTTCATCCCACCTAAATCAGCTATTAGGACCCGCATATTCAGTGTGGTGATACATTGAAAATTCCCCTAAATAGAGGACCTCAGTATTTGGTTGAGAAGATAACAGTTTTGTGAGAAGTAGTAAAGTAATAAAAAATGGCCCATGAAAATCTGTTCGCTGTTAGGAGAACAGTATAGAACACAAGCACTATCGTTAGTAGAGGAAGAAAGAGAGGTATTTTTAGCCACAGAACATCGAAATTAGGAGATTCAAGATTCTCGAGCGTGTTACAGGATTTATGTTTACATAGGCCCATACTCCACCCTTCAGAGGGAAATTATGAAATAAGTTATAGTTGGTATTGATTAAAACGAGTTAGAGGATGAATTCTTAGCCATCTGCGTCTCAGACAAGAGCAAAAGGTTAGGGGTTAGAGTTAGAGAGGTGGTATTTCACGGATGCAAGGTTTAGAGTGCAAGCACGGATGTTGCTAAATGCAAACGAAAGCCCGCGCCCGTGCAAAAAACCGCATCTTCTACACGGCACACACAGTCACAACAACAAAAAAAAAACAGACAGAAATAAACAGACAAAACCCAAAGGAGAAACGAAGATCTGTTATTTCGTAAGCAAAACCTAAATTTAAAACCATGGATTTTAAAATACGCTAAAAATAAATTATGAATTAAAATATCTAAAATATGAATAATACAGAAGTTCAAAAACACTCGAGCACTCTCACACTCTCAAGAAATTGCATACAAAAAAAAAAAAAAATACTATTGATCAACTAAAAAAAGTGGAAGCTAAAAACTGTGTAAATTATAATAACGGATATTCAAATACGTAAACGCCTAAAAATCTAAATTAAAAAGAAGTCGAGGAAAAAAAAACATAAAACTTTAAAAAACATAACCCTAGTACTAGCTAAAATGCGTATTTGATTTCAACTGCCCAAGTCTGTTAAAAACTAAACTAATAAGTATCTAAACATAATAAAAAGATTCAAAATCAAAAATTAAAAACGAATAATTTATCTTTATAAGGTTACATTAGATTCTTCACACACACACACACACACACACACATATATATATATATATATATATATATATAATATATATAATTTAAAAAATAGATACTATATATATATATAATATATATATATATAATATATATATATTATATATATATATATATATAATAATTATATAATATGTATATATTATATTATTATATATATATATATATATATTAATATATATATATATATATATATATATATATATATATATATATATATATATATTATATATATATATATATATATATATTATATATATATATATATATATATATATATATATATATATATATAAATTAATTTGGAAAACGTGGAGGAGAGGAATTTAGTTTCTGTGGAAAGATTCAGGGGGGAGCAGATATTAAAGGCTCGTAAATAAAGAGAGGAAAGAGTAGCAAGTTTGGTGTTTTCTGCACATTCTTTCAACACCAAATTTGCTACTCTTTCCTCTCTTTATTTACGAGCCTTTAATATCTGCTCCCCCCGAATCTTTAAACAGAAACTAAATTATGTGTTTTCTGCACATTCTTTCAACACCAAATTTGCAATCTTTCCTCTCTTTATTTACGAGCCTTTAATATCTGCCCCCTGAACCTTTCCACAGAAACTAAATTCCTTTCCTCCACGTTTTCCAAATTAAATTACCCTCCTTATGTTATTAATTTAGTCTATCACAAAGCGAAGAAATTTTTTTATAACAGTCACCCTCCTTACCCTAAGAATAATTTAACTTATCTTCCTATCCCATTTAATTTACATTTCAATATTAAAAAACATATTCCCAACAATTTTTGCTTCACAAAGGACAGATACTATTCCTCTAAAAGGAATTTCAGACCCCACTAAATGCAAAACTGATCATCTGTCCCAACTGTATATTTATAAAATGTCATGGTTGTATAGCATCTATATTGGCGAAACAACTGATTTTACCAGGAGATTATATCAACATAACGCAAGATTTATTAAATGATTTCTACCAACTCAAGCTTTAACATTTCACGGTTCAATGTTACACAACAATCAAAATCAATATAACATGAGTTCTTATTACC
>JABUQX010060287.1:35000-38413 GCA_015478945.1 Trachelipus rathkii | reverse complement strand
CGATATTACTTCGTTCAGTTAATTGGGTGTTTTTAACCGTTTTCGCATTTATCGTGAGAAACGCTTTCGCGTTTTTTCGTGCGCCACTTCATATATATATATATATATATATATATATATATATATATATATATAATATATATATATATATTATATATATATATATATATATATACCTCCATATATAATATATATATATATATATATATATATATATGCCTCTTTCTTATATATATATATATATATATATATATATATCAATATCCATATATATATATTATATATATATATTGATGGGTGGAAGGGTGGGTGGGTGGTTTTGATTAACTGATTTACTGATTTACTGCTTTAAGGTATGTAATACAATTTTTGCAGTTCTCAACATAAAATGAAATAAATTTTAGTTAAAACAAAAATGTTTAAAGAAACAATACAAAAATAAATAAAAGTTTTTGTGTTATGTTATACAAATTATGACTTGAATCAATAGATCAATAGATCAATAGATCAATAGATCAATAGATCATGGAAGGGTAGGAGGGTGGCTGGATACAGTTTGATTTACTGATTTACTGCTTTACTGATTTAAGGTATGTAAAAATGCAAATTTTTTAAGTTATAAACATAAAATGAAATAAATTTTAGTTAAAACAAAAATGTTTAAAGAAACAATACAAAAATAAATAAAAGTTTTTGTGTTATGTTATACAAAATATGACTTGAATCAATAGATCAATAGATCAATAGATCAATAGATCAATAGATCATGGAAGGGTAGGAAGGTGGCTGGAAGGCAGTTTGATTTACTGATTTACTGCTTTACTGATTTAAGGTATGTAAAATGCAAATTTTTTAAGTTATAAACATAAAATGAAATAAATTTTAGTTAAAACAAAATGTTTTAAACAGAATAAACAAAAATAAATAAAAGTTTTTAAAAAATATATAGATTATTTTAAATAAATAAAAATAAAAATAAATAAAACTAAAATAAATAAATAAATAACTAACTTTTAACAAAATATAAATGTAAAGAATAATAGAAACGTAAAAGAAAATACATAACAAATTGAAATGTTTATATTTAACATGTGAAAAATGTAAATGTCTTACAACGACGTTTAGAAAATGTAACACATCTGCTTGACATCATAGAAATAGCAGTCATGTGATCAGTAAGTTAGTACGATGATGATTGCCAGGCTAATGTATTTAGTAAAGTGTCTATAATTATTGTGTGTGTGTGTGTGTGTGTGTGTGTGTGTGTGTGTGTGTGTGTGTGTGTGTGTGTGTGTGTGTGTGTGTGTGTGTGTGTGTGTGTGTGGTATGTTAGATTTGTTATGTTCATATACATATATAGTTGATATAATAATAATAATAATAATAATAATAATAATATTAATAATAATAATAATAATAATAATAATAATAATAATAATAATAATAATAATAATAATAATAATAATAATAATAATAATAATAATAATAATAAAACTACTGCTTAAGATAAAAACATATGTTAAGTAAGGACAAAATGGGAACAAAGTAATAAATCTATTTACCCTTCTCATGTGTCAAAAGATATTGGGAACAAAGTAATAAATCTATTTACCCTTCTCATGTGTCAAAAGATATTGGGAACAAAGTAATAAATCTCATTTACCCCTTCTCATGTGTCAAAAGATATTAAGATTAATGAGTCATTCCTCGATTTTCATTGGCTGCCCGTGATGGCATAGCAAATACAGTTCTCTGATTGGTTACCCTTGAGCGTAACAAGATTACGTAATGTTTAGGTGCCTGGTAGAGAGCAATTTACCTACCAAAGTTCTAGTTGTGGACCTGGAGGCAAAGTGATCGTCGCACACGTTATTGGTGTTGTGAGATCTATGTGGAATAATAAATCTTCAACGTAATAATAATAATAATAATAATAATAATATCATCAATAATATTAATAATCATATCAACTCAATATATAAATAATAATAATAATAATAATAATAATAATAATAATAATAATAATAATAATAATAATAATAATAATAATAATAATAATAATAATAATAATAATAATAATAATAATAATAATAATATTTTGAGAGGTTGTGTATAAAAGATTGAGATTGCTATGCTGACTTCTGTTGGTAAGTTGAAACTTCTAATTTAGTTACCTTGTTAATGAATGCTGTATGTCAGTTAGGCTAGGATGAGATATATTTTTGTTTAGTTTTCAATATTACAATGTTAATGTAAATTAACATTAATATTTTTGAGATATGTTTGAAAAAGTGTTGTATATTTTCATTTAACTTGAACGTTTCATATATTTAACATCAACAACGACAACAACGACAACAACAACAACAACAACAACTGCAACAAATGCAACAACAAACGCAACATTTCAACAAAACAAAACAAAATAAATAAAAGTTTTTGTGTTATGTTATACAAAATATGACTTGAATCAATAGATCCATAGATCAATAGATCAATAGATCATGGAAGGGTAGGAGGGTGATTGGTGGGCTATTTGATTAACTGATTTACTGATTTACTGCTTTAAAGGGTATGTAAAAAATAAATGTTTATTAAAAATGACTTGGATATCAATAGATCAATAGATCAATCGATCAATAGATCAATAGATCAATAGATCAATAGATCAATGGATCAATAGATCAATAGATCATGGAAGGGTAGGAGGATAGAGTGGGTGGTTTGATTAACTGATTTACTGATTTACTGCTTTAAAGTATGTAAAAAATGCAAATTTTTAAGTTATAAACATGAAAAGAATAAATTTTTTTAGTAAAAACAAAATGTTTAAAGAAAACAAAACAAAAATAAATAAAAGTTTTTGTGTTATGTTATACAAAATATGACTTGAATCAATAGATCAATAGATCAATAGATCAATAGATCAATAGATCAATAGATCATGGAAGGGTAGGAGGATAGAGTGGGTGGTTTGATTAACTGATTTACTGCTTTAAAGTATGTAAAAGTGCAAATTTTTTTAAGTTATAAACATAAAAAGAATAAATTTTTTAGTAAAAACAAAATGTTTAAAGAAAACAAAACAAAATAAATAAAAGTTTTTGTGTTATGTTAAACAAAATATGACTTGAATCAATAAATAGTTCAATAGATCAATAGATTAATAGATCATGGAAGGATAGGAGGGTTGTTTGATTAACTGATTTACTGATTTACTGCTTTACTGATTTACTGATTTACTGATTTACTGCTTTACTGATTTACTGATTTACTGATTTACTGCTTTAAGGTATGTAAAAATGCAAATTTTTTAAGTTATAAACATAAAATGAAATAAATTTTAGTTAAAACAAAATGTTTAAAGAAACAAAACAAAATAAATAAAAGTTTTTGTGTTATGTTATACAAAA
>JABUQX010060287.1:20000-27500 GCA_015478945.1 Trachelipus rathkii | reverse complement strand
ATATATATATATATATATATATATATATATAAACGGTGAAACGGCGGACTCACCATGGCAGATCTCGGGTTCCGAGATCTTAGTTGGGAACCCTGGGTAAAAATTACCTAGAGAAGTTCCCCCTCCTTGAATAGGGCTATGCCGGTGAGGTGTGAACTTATTTAAAGGCATGTTATATGTATATATATATATATGTATATATTAATAATACTTAACTAATATATCTAACCAACATATATATGTATCTGTATATATATATATTAACTAATATAATATATTATTAGTAATATATATCTCTATATATAATTATACTAATATTATGATTATTTATAATAATAATAATAATATATATAGAATAAGAATATATAATATATATATATATATATATGTATTTAAATATATATATATATATAATATGTATAATAATAATAATAATAATAACAATAATATATCTTATACATATCATATACCTTATGTATGCTATAACTAATAATATATAATAATAGCCAATAATATTGTAATAATAATAACTAGTAATATATGTAATAATAATAATATGTATGTGTGTATATATGCCTCGATAAAGATGGAAAGTAAGATAATATGTAATGTATGTATATATAATAATAATAACATATAATATAATATATGTATGTAATATGTGTAATATTATAATGTAATCTTTATAATAATATATGTATGTAATAATAATAATAATAATATGTAATATATAATATTAATAATGTATGTATATATATAATAATAATAATAATAACCAATAATAATATGTAATAATAATAATAATAATATATAATGTTAACTAATAATATAGTAATATGGCATATCATAACTCTTTAATAATATATATATATGTATATATAATAATAATAATAACATATATATATATATATATGCTATAAGTGATAGATAATAATAATAATAATATGAAATAATAATAATAATAACTAATATATGTAATATATATATGTATATGTATATATATATATATATCATATATATATATATATGTATAATAATAAATAATATGTATATATATAATATATATAATAAATATAATATATAATATAATAATATAATAACAATATATATAATAATATAATATATATATATATGTATATTTACATTCTTCTTCTTGCTAACTATCCAACATATGTAGTAATATCAATATATGTTTGTAGCCAATAGCCAATAACTAATATAATAATAATAATAATATGTATATATATATAATAATATGTATAATAATATAATAATAATAATAATAATATATATATATATATGTATATCTTTTTATATATCTTATCTAATATGTGTAACAATATATATATATATATATATATATATAATATATATATATATATATATAACAACGCGCCATATATATATACCTGCTATATATATACTGCCATATATAACCATCTATTTATATTTGCCTCAGCACGCCGCCGCCGCTTATATATACGCGCCTCTACCACCGCCTGCGCCTGCGCCTTACTATACATCGCGCCATGCTATATATATACTTATATACCATATCTGCTCTGCGCCTCTTTTGTATATATAATTATATACATAATACATACATAGTTTAGAATGGATCGGCAAAATTATATTATTATTAAAGGTTCTTTCTGTTGGCCAAATTTGGTGCCACCTAGTGCATTTAAATTTAAAGGCATTGCATTTTTTAAGTTTTGTTGGTTATGTTGTCACTTGTCAATGTGTTCAGCGATTTAGCAATGGTCATGTCACTCATGTGGGTTTCAAAAGTAACACTTGTCACCTAGTATAGTGGGTGTTTTTGAGAGTGAGATGTCTTGGCCACAGAGCTTCAGCTTAGGGCTCTTTTGCGACTCCCCTTTTGATAAGGTAGACAATATTTTCTTGATCAATAATAATAATAATAACATAACAAAGAATTTAACTAGTAAATTCTAGAACAATTAAGAAAGTTGAAATTAACACCAAAGAAATTAAAAATAAGATATTACTATTTTTCAATTTCTTGGCCTTCAGTCTCAATTGAATTTTATCCTTCATTTTTATCTTTTTTTATATAAAACCCAGATACAACTGCTTCAGTTGTAATACCAGTAATGCATTTGTTATACAAGTAATATGTCCACTATACGAAGTATGTATAATGAATACAAGAATTATTTTAATGCATTAATATTTCCATTACTTCCCACTCTCTTATGGATCGCTTTGCCTGGTCCCGTTTTGATTACTTATACGGCAGTTTTCATTACCCAATAATGAACTGGCACCGAGCCCAATGTTAAAACCCAATTCCAACTGGCGCTATGATCGAGCTGAGTTTGTCCCTTTTCATCAGGCCACAGCTATCCCCACTACACTCTTCAACAAGCGGTTTCCAACCAATGATGGCGCCTTTAACTTCTTAAAACAAGTTATCATCACAGCAGCAGAAGCTTGCATCCCGCTATCTTCCGCAGGTAGGGGTTCGGCAACTCCTTGGTGATCCCAAGAGTGTGCACAAGCTGACCGGGAAATGAAAAAACTCTACAGACATTACAAAAGGACCCGCACCACCCCAAACATGATTATTTTTAAAACAGCTGCGGCAAGATCTCGTCGAATTAATCACCAAATACGTAAACAATACTTTAGAACTTATACTTCGACTGTCAACTCCACAACTTCCCTTTCTTTAGTGTGGAAAGTTGAACAAAAAATATCTTGCCACTCCAACAGCTCTTCATCCACAGTCCTCCGTTATGGGCCTCATATAACCGATATAATTTCTGCTCCAGCTGCTTTTGCAGATGCATTAGGTTATTGTGTTAGCCGCTCGAGTTCTTCCCATTAACCTGAAGCCTTTCAAATACTGAAAATTAAAAGTGCACCGCCAGACTTTTCAACAAGAAAAGGGGAAGACCATACCTATAACCGTTTCTTTACACTTGCAGAGTATCAAACTGCATTGGCGAATAGCAAAGACGATGCCCTTGACCCAGACATAATTTTGAACATTATGCTGCTTCATATTCACCCCTCTGCATCAGCGTTCTTGTTGGATCTGTTTAACACAATCTAGATCTAATCTTCTTTTCAATCTGTTTGTACTACAGATTTTGCAATCCCTATTCCCAAATTTAGGAAGGATCTAAAGTTAGCGGTCAACCAAAGACCAATTTTGCTGATATGTCATACATAAAAAATTAATGGAGAAAATGGTTTCAGGCAGCCTTCTCCCTGTTCTGGAGAGTCACCTGGCTTTCAAACTTCCAGTTTGGTTTCCGCAAAAATCGTTCGACGGCCGATCCCTTGTTAAAACTGGACCATGATATCCGGGAAGCCTTCTCAACTGTTGGGATGGTTCTGGGTGTCTTTTTTGACCTTTAAAAAGCTTATGACACAACATGGAGAACTGTGGTTCTCCTTAAACTCCACTCGCTTGGTTTCCGAGGACAGCTCCCTCTCTAAGTTTCTTTACACGCAGAGTATCAAACTGCATTGGCGAATGACAAAGACGATGTCCTTGGACCAGACATGATTTCATGCATTATGGTCCATCATATTCACCCCTCTGCATCAGCGTTCTTGCTGGATCTGTTCTTCAACACTATCTAGATCAATCTTTAACCAATCTGTTTGTACTACAGATTTTGTAATCTATTCACAAACATGAAGGATCTGGTGTGGTCAAGCAAGACGGTTTTTGTATGTACCATGACTAATTTAATGGAAAAGGTTTCCAGGCAGCCTTCTCACCTGTTTCTGGAGGTCCTTAGACTTTTCCAAACTTCAGTTTGGTTCGCAAATCGTTGATCGCGGATCCCTTGTTTAAACTGGACACTTGATAAATCAGGGCCTTTACTCAACTGTTGTAGGGTGGTATAGGTGTCTTTTTGACCTTTAAAAACTTGACTGTGGAGGGAACTGTGGTTCTCCTTATAACTCCTCGCTCGGTTTAGAGGACGGTTTTTCTCTCAGTTTCTTTATATGGAGTATCAGCTGTGGCAGGTGACAAAATACGTGCCTTGGCTGAACCCCATGGTTTTGTTGTTGGCGCCAAGTCATATTTACTTTTACCATCCTTACATTCTTGCTGGATCTGTTTTAACACAAATCTCAGTCTATTCTCTTTCAAACCAGCGTACTTTACTGGCGTTTTATGATCTATTTCTGATACCCGCAGAAGATCTCAAAGTTAGCCCGGTCAACCAAAGACCATTTCGCTGTCGTAATACATACAAATTAATGGAGAAAATGGTTTCATTGTAACCTTCCTGTTCGGGGTATGAGCTTTCCATTCCAGTTTAGTTTCAGCATCAGTTTCAACGTCATGATGTCAGTAGACTGGACCATGACCTTCCGAGGGAAGCCTTTCAGCTGTTTGGGATGGTTTTGGGTGTCTTGCAGCATTTCGCTGCTCTTGACCAGCATGCAGAACTCTGGATTATCATGGCTCCCACTCAACAGGACTTTTAGGACGGCTCGCTCTCTTATTAAATACCTCCTCTCAAACCCGATTCGTAATCAGGTTCGGTGCTTCTTCTACGTTCATCAAGCCACTTTGCTCTGGATGGTGTTCGCGGGCAGTGTTCTGGTGTATTATGCGACATCATCCCTTACTATCCACCAGCGACTGATCAATTTTCTTACTATATTTGATGACCTGGTGCCTTGTTATACCGGTGTCAGGCTGCCATTTCATGAAGGCATCTTCAGCCATATAACGTGAGAAATCTTCACAATAGGATAACTCATTAGCTTCCATTTCATCTACCATCAGCATATTATGTGGTACTCTATTTGGGAAAAAAGGAAGTCTAATAACCTTGCCACCTTAGCTACCGCCAGACCCTAACCTTATATGTTTCACTCATTCCTGTAACTTCCACAAGTTAAATTTTAGACCAGACCTCTTATTCTAGATGACCAGCTAGCACATACGCACTTAACACATTGACTCTGAAATAACTTGTCATCCACGTGCTTTGCGTCATCTCACACCTCAAAATCTTGTGCTGATCACCGTCTGTTTGGTGTATTATAAGCTCCCTAATCCAGAGTCGAGAGTTGGGCTATATTGACCTTCGTTTACAGATTGATATACCCAGCTACCATCTAACTAAAATTATCAAAACGAGGATCCGTGCCTTCACTGGGCCTTCCCGGTGCCTCCAGAGTTATTGCCTTGAGATTCAGATCCGATGTGAGTGGCATTTATCCTTCGAAGAATGCAGTCATCTGCACAGTTGTCTTGCCACCAAACCCCCAATACCATCTACATATGACTCGTTCACACACTAGAGATATATATCAGATCTCTTACTGGCCATTTGTAAACACAGTTTATAACATCCTTAACTTCCACAATATCCCTTAGCAAAAGGTGCTGCCATTCTCTTATGATGAAGGGTAGACACACATTGGCTATCCTCTGCTCCCACAATCTGTCTGGTCCTGACCTCTCTCTCCAAATCCATCCACCCCACTGCCTTGTTTAAAGGCATCAATACTAATCTCCTCCTCAGTTCGAGTGGATTTACTCCATTATATAGCCCAGTGAAACAAAACAGGAACGGTAACGATTTGCGTCTGCTAACCTGACCGCAATCTCTCCAATATCCTCCTCCCTATGCATTCACATTTTTAAGGCAGAAATAGTGGTTATAATGATTGCCCTCCCTCGAATTTTATTTTTCAGTCAAGATCACTTTTGTGTCATTTATTCAGATTCGCTCGGCTCCCTCCAGGCGCTTAAACCCCCCTATTTTAAAAACATAATGGTAGCCGCTGTACAATCATTTCTTTGGGTGCTCCACTCTTGCAAGAAGCAAATTACACTATGTTTAATCCCCTCTCACGTAGGGATAATTGGAAACGAAATAGCTGACAGAGGCCACAATGGCCGCCTCTCTTTCAGAGCTGTTTCTGATATCTCCCTGGATGCCATTTGACACGGTCGCCTCCAATCAACTGATTATTATTCTACTTTACGACAAGGCTTCCTGTCCTACTGGCAGGATTGCTGGGCAAGTGATCAGCGAGGGGAGAAACTCAGAATTAGAAAGCCGAACATTGTTGGGTGGTCTTCCTCTCACAGACGAAAACGCTTGCACGAGGAGATATTGCACTTGCCTCGCATTGGCCACACCATATACAGCTTCCTGTCACAGGATCCTCCTCCCACATCTACCACGCAAATTTTGAAGTCACCATACCCGCAAATACATTCACCATATTCATTGATTATTCTCAGACTGGACCAGACCCTTAATCTTCATTTTCTAATCTATAGTTACTATGCTTAGCTATAAGAGGGTGCCTATATCTTATCTGAATCCTCCACTTTAATAGTAATTCTATTTTCTCTTACCTCCAAGAACTGAATATTCTTCACAACATTTAATTTTGTTATGTAATATTAGGACTATTTATAATGTAAGGACATCTTTTTATTTATCTTTTTATTTTATTTTTGACTGAATATTCATTTCGCCATTCATTTTTTCTTTTATGACATTAAAATGTATTATGAATATAGAAACCACCAGGTTGATTCCCGAAAATTTAGTGTGGCCGCATACTTTTGGGCCGTGGTGGGTCTCTTGTGTATGAACCTATATATATATATATATATATATATATATATATATATATATATATATATATATATATATTATATATATATATATATACTGTATACTTGTATATATAACTATATATATATATATATATATAGTTGATAATTCTATCACATCAGGAATGATAAGACGCAGTTCAGTACATCATTTATTTGCACATATTGGAAGTACGAGCAAGTTCTAAAAAAATATAAAAAAATATAAAATTATAAGAATACAAATACTAAATACTAAAGAATACAAATATAATATAGTTATACATATAAAGGAAATACTTTCAATAAATGTTATTTTGCAAGACTTTTATTGTCTTTAAGAATTTAGTTATTAACTTTGGAAACTCATTATGTTATTTTTACATTCATTCAACATTTACACCAGATATTTTATAACAGTTTTAACTTCAAACTAACCTTCAATACTGATGAATAGGGATTTTTTTCCAGAAGATATGGGATATGGTGGCTTAGATGTAACACAGGTTGTAGAGCTGCTTTTGCTCTATTATTAGTAAGGTTGCTTGAAGATTTTTTACTCTCGTCAATAGCTATGGAATTCCTTGATTAATTTTCTTCTTCTTCTTCTTCTTCTTCTTCTTCTTCTTCTTCTTCTTCTTCTTCTTCTTCTTCTTCTTCTTCTTCTTCTTCTTCTTCTTTCTTCTTCTTCTTCTTCTTCTTCTTCTTCCCTTCCTTTATTCTTCTTCTTCTTCTTCTTCTTCTTCTTCTTCTTCTTCTTCTTCTTCTTCTTCTTCTTCTTCTTCTTCTTCTTCTTCTTCTTCTTCTTCTTCTTCTTCTTCTTCTTCTTCTTCTTCTTCTTTATGAATTCTTTGCTCTTGCAGAGTTAACAGATGTTCCTATGT
>JABUQX010060286.1:25000-31127 GCA_015478945.1 Trachelipus rathkii | reverse complement strand
ATAACCAAAGCGGGACCAGTTAAAGCAATCCATAAGAAAATGGGAGCAAAAGGAAATATCAATATATGAATAATTGTGTTATCTAAACGTTCATATTTAGAGAGTCCAGTATTAAAGCATACTAAGGAAAAGGGTGTTAGAAGATCTACAAGGATCTTGGATTTAAACGAGGTGACAGTGTCGCCCCATAGGGGTGACGGAGGTTGAAGTCTCCTAGTATAACAACCGGAGTAGAGAGCTGCTTAAAAAGATCAGCTGAGTCGACCTTGGTAAACTCAAAACTCGGAGCCAAGTAGATCGAGCAGAGAGCAAGGTTGGTGGACAAATGAAGTCTAGTTTAAAGAGAGACTGGAGAATAGGTACAGATTTTTGAATAAGTATTCCTATACTCCCATTTCATTTACACCTCTTTCTATAGAGGTTAGGGGCGATTTATATTCCGATGGTTGGAAGAAGTCGCAATTAACATAGTCGAAGTTCCTGCAAACATATGCACTTTGGTGTACATATGTTTATTAGTTGAACAAGTTCTTCAAAATTTAGTAGCCACGACAATTCCATTGAAGGAAGGTAGCCATGCTATGTTGTTATAAATATTATGAGGACAGTCTTTTTGAGACAATTGTCTCTATGTGGTTAGGGGTAATGTTGGAGGTAGATTCAGATGGAGAGGAGAGGCTGCGACGTAGGTAACGACGAGGAGTTGCAACAAATCCTGGTGGTAAAGAATAATCATACAACAAAGATTTGGGATATATGACCACTTTTGGGAACTAGTTTTCAGTGGTATTTGGTGAAGGGGGATTGCCATGAATGCGAGATAAATTGAGTTCAACCAAGTCCATATTTTGTATGGATTTGGTTGGTCGTTGGAAGATCGACCAAAATGCTCATGTTTAGGAATGGGAGCGATGTCAGTATCTACCAAGCAAGCATATTCAGAAATATGTGATGGATATGAGGTTGTTTCCAGGGAAATGGGGAAGGAATGTGTCACCAGAAGGGTGCCGTCTTTTGAAAAGGTACTGGAGTTGCGATATTGGGATCCGATTTGGATTCGTTGGGTTGACAAAGTCTGATACTGGAGTGAGTGACATGCGAGTTATTTTGGGAGACTGGGCAATTTGAGTTAAGAATGGAGACCTTTGGGTTCCCTTCCATGCCGCTAACAGATTCAGAATGTTTGGAGCGCTTGCGGCGTTTACATTGGTCTGTTTTCCATTCATCTCTTTCGAAAGCGCAGGAAACATTAGAAATGGAATGAGTGGGTCGTTACATCAAGCTCAATTTGGGAAATATTATCCATTTCATCCGCTAACGCATATAATCCTTTAGGGAGTGCTTTGATAGAAATTCGGAAGAGTTATAGGTGGATTCTGAAGAGTTGGAATAATCTTGCGAACTATCCGAGGGAGGATTAGTAGGTTATTCGATAGCTGTGATTATTAGAACACAATCTATTGAAGTCCCTGCTTTTGTCTCACAAATGGACTTATTGCGAGGTCTCTTCTGAGTTGCATTTTTTACATTTTGTGTTTTGGTTTAGAAATTCGGATGCTTTGTATTTTAACGAATAAACGAGTACTCGAAGTAGGGCTGTTGATTTCATTTTGGACGGGAGATTGGTTCAAGGGCTGCTTTTGTACTACAGTATTTGAGAATTCGGTAGTGTGGGCAATACAGGCAGGCAGGTTACAATAACTACCTGAGTTTCGCTGGGATTTGGAAGAGGAGTTCTACTGGGATGGAGTTGTGTCGGTGGATTATCACGCGGAGGCATGGGGGCTGCTGCAATTGTAGCATGAGATTTCTCTAGTCTCGTAGGATATTTTTCATTGAGCTGGTGTATGGCATCTCCCTTGCTCAATTTTTGATTGGTGCATAACTCCAAAACCTCCTTATAAACTGGTAAGACGGACATTTTAAGGAAGAAACACTGTGTGGTACTCCACAGTGTTTGCAGTGTGGTGTATTTTCACAGGGAATGTGAATTTCTTCTCGGCAGACTGGACATAAATCATCCGGTTCCTTACAGTATTCTCGGGGATGATCAAACCGTTGACATTAAATCAACATCTGGGTCGGGGATAAACGTGCGAACACTAACTTACGAACCCTATTTTGACCTTTGAAGGTGGAGGAGGGGTATTAAAGGTCAGCAGTAAGCGAGGATTTGGGGTGTCAGGCGAGTCCCGACGAGGGGGAAATATATAAATGTTTGTAACGAAAAATCTTTTCTGCTGCAGATTTCTTAAAATGACAGCAGTATCTTCGTCTTATTGTTCAAAAGAATAAATGGTGCCTTTTGATTTGTTTCACATTTAATCAGGAGTAGAAATATTTTCTTATTCTTATTCTTATTCTTATTCTTATTCTTATTCTTATTCTTATTCTTATTCTTATTCTTATTCTTATTCTTATTCTTATTCTTATTCTATACAATAAGAGGAATGTTTCCGAGAGATGTTAAGGATGACAAAATAGAACTTTGATTCCGGGTAGTAGCTTGAACTAGAAAGGACCCATTTCTTATTAATATTACTGTACTGTCTTGAATTTCTAAAGCTACTTCAAGTGCATCGCTAAGAAGAATGTTTCTTTGCTCAGTAAGAGCTTAGGAGATAGTGGATCGCAATAAGAAATATATCGGGAATAATATATCAGCTGGCATTCCCTGAGGGGGAGCAGCTTATGGAGTAAACGAGTGAGAACGACTATGACGAGGGGGCACCTTTTCGGGATTCCCCTAACCATTTGGGTACCTGGGGTGTTAGGGGCATACCTTGCGGCGAGTCACTGAGATTATGCAAAGAACCTTCAGGTGTAGGAGAAGGAAGAAATGCGGAAATACCTGCTGGTCTAGAAGTATTAGGAACCGAGGTGGGGTCAGGCTGGGAACCCTACAGATGGTAATTGTTTTTGATGTTGATGTTGTTAAATTCACCTTGATTTAATAATGTTTTCTCTTTAATTGACTTTTCCATAAAAAAAAACACAAACTTTGTCTCCACGAATGAGCAGGAATGACAATAAAACAAATGAAACATAAAAGCAAATGACATGGTGGGCTGGAAAGGCGTAAACATAAGGAAGGGTGATTCCTCTCCCCACAACAGGTTACAGGCCAGAGACCTACACAACCTCCCGAACCCAACCCAGTATAGTAGGCTGTGGATGTAGCCTCGTGAAGATCCCCCCCGGAACTCTAAGCCGGTTTACCACCGTGTACCGCATGGCACCTTATGTCTTCACGTAGAGCACGAGATTTTACACCAAAGTGCAGAACAGCCTCCTCAGTGATTAGCTAAGGCTCAGGCTCCCTACAGTTGGCGGCCCGGTGAAAGGTGAGCTAAATGACCGGTTTTTCTCTTGTACCATCGAGGATCCACGGGAAGGAAGTGTGAGGTAAACTGAAATCCTATGCGGGAAGAGGCACCAGATATCCAAAGGGACTGTGACGGGAAAAAAGGGAGGACAACCTATGTTAAAGTACTAAAAGGAACTGATGGGTGAGAATTCGAAAAAAAAGTTAAAAGCTGTGATAAAGAAGTTGGACAGAAAATTGATATGAAAATGAGGGGAATGGATGAAGGTTGAAAGATAATGTATCTGACAAATGCTAATGCACGAGTGCATGAATGCACAACAATTGCACATACCCGTGCTGGGGGTCGGAAGGACGCACAAGGACCCATCGGTATTGGTTCTCATCGCTATGCTATACTCAAGATTGTATATCAAGAGCATAACACCACAGTAAGAATTAATACTCCACTGATATATATATATTATAATATATATATATATAATATATATGATATGGAAATACAGATAGATAGAAAATCAAGGAAATAAAATTTGTTTTAGGGCATATTGAATTTGTGATGTATTATATATATATATATATATATATATAGGTTCTTTGTGATTTCGCCAACCACTAATTTTGTAAGGTTGGTAGTAATATCATAATATTGTTGTAAAACAGAAAGAAAATAGTTTAAATCTCGCAAAATATTTTAAATCTCGCAAGCACTTATGGTTCGCGAAAAGGAAAAGGTTTAGTACACGAAGGAAAGACCATATATTAAGGTTTTTTGAGCTTAGCGCATATTAATTTATATCACATTGCATTTATTTAATACATTTTATAGATTTCTTTTACTGCTTGCTCGATATTGTTTATAATAAAATAATAATAATAAAAATAATTAATAATAATAATAATATAATATTATGAAATTAAGAATAATAATAATAAAATAATACATAATAATAAAATAATAATAATAATAATAATAATAATAATAATAATAATAATAATAATAATTATAATTATAATTATAATTATAATTATAACTATAATTATAGTTATAATTATAATTATAATTGGACCTTAAGTAAACTGTGGTTCTCAAAATAATTTAGTATTGGAAAGGTTGGTAATAATTTTTTTTTAGGTAAAGAAAAATTAACGAATTGATTTGCTATAAAAAGAACTTACTCTTGATATTTTTTCAAGCTTCAAATTGATTAATTTCAAATTCATTTAATTTTCAAGTAAAGATTTAAGATCACCTAAAATAATTTATTCTTTGTGTCCACAAAAGTGTTGTATATATATATATATATATAATATATAATATAGTATATATACATATATATATATAATATTATATATAGTATATATATATATTATATAATATATATATAATATATATATATATATATACTATATATAATATATATATATGATATATATATATAATATATAATATATAGATTGGTCAGATTTTTAATGCTCACAGTATGTATCTAGAGAACGGCAGGTCCTACAGTAAAACAAATTATATTTTGGAATCAGCCGAAAATTCTATGGATGGGATTTAACTTTTTTTTTTTTTTTTTTTTTTTTTTTTTTTGAATAAAATTTTGTTTTTTTTAACTAAAGGAATACCCAGGGTAAACCGCAAAGATGGCAGGAGCGGGGTCTCTCGGCCTCCCGGTGGAAACGACGGGGGGACTAATCCCCCTCCGGGGGATGTTCTCCGGAACCCCCGCTCTTGTTCTTTGGTGTCGCGGGGGTTCCCCCGACCATCCCTTCCGGGGTATGAAACGTCCCCCCCTCTGTCCCCCCGTCGGCTCGAGCCCCTAAATTGCCGTGAAATAATTTTGTTTTTTTTGGAAAATTTTTTAAGTTTTTTTAGGGGGCTCGTCGAGAAGACGGGGGACAGAGGGGGGGATGTTCATACCCGGAGGGGATGGTCCGGTGGAACCCCCGCGACACCCAAAAGGAGCCAAAGAGCGGGGGTTCGCGGAGACCATCCCGAGGGGGGATTTAGTCCGCCCCGTCGTCCCACCGGGAGGCGCGAGAGACCCCGACCCTGCCATTTTGCGGTTACCCTAGGGTATCCCTTTAGTTAAAAAAAAAAATTTTTACTTCCAAAAAGAAGAAAAAAAAAAAAAAAAAAAAAAAAATTTAAATCCCATTCTTAGAATTTTTCCGCTGATTCCAAATATCTAATTTGTTTTAACTGTACGGACCTGCGTTCTTAGTTACATACTGCGAGCCTTCAAAAAAATCTGACCATATATATATATATATATATATATATATTATATATATATATATATATAATAATATATATATTATATATATTAATAATATATTATATTATAACTATATATATATATATATATATATATATATATATATATACCACACTTATTGTGAACACAAATAAATAAACTATTTACGGTCGCAAATAAACAACAGCTCAAAAAATAAAAAAGGTAAGTTCTTTTTATAAAGCAAAATAATTTTAAAAAAATTTTTCCCATTTTTTTGACGATTTATTATTATCATGACGTCTCTAATATTTGCTTAGGCTTTCTCATTTTCAAAAGCCTATGGTGGAGCACAAAAACAAAAAAAAAAAAACAATTCTTTTTAGATTTTATTAATATTATTTATTCTAAGTAAAAAAAAAAAAAAAAAATTTAAATTAAAGTTTTTTTTTTTTTTTTTTTTTTTTTCCCTCCCCTTTTTTTTTAAGGTTTTTCCATAAAATTTTAACAAAAGAAAAAAATCTTAAAATTCAATTCCCCAGGTTTTACCGAACTTATG
>JABUQX010060286.1:7500-20000 GCA_015478945.1 Trachelipus rathkii | reverse complement strand
CTTTTCAATTTGCGGCTCAATACGGCTGTGGTTGATGGAGGCGCACATACACATATTTTTCTTCTTTTTTCTGTCAAATAGTGGTGTTCCTCAGGGTTCGGTCTTATCTTCTACTTTATTCTTCCCCCTTTTCATTGATGATCTCTCAAACTGCAAATCTAACTCTAATCCCACCACACATCGTAACATACACACGATGACCTGACACTTTCACTCTTTAAACATATTTTCATTCTGCTCCTTCTTTACTTTCCTAGATTGCCTCTCGTCTAAATATTCCAATTCTAATCTCGGCTGATCTGGATTAGAATTTCCGAAATTTGGGGTTAGTTCGACCTGGTGTGAAATTCAAACATTACATACAATTAAAAAACTCAAGCTTCTACAAATTCTCCAACTCTCTAAAACAGCCCTTCTAACTTTCCTATGTCTTTCGACGGTTCTCTCGTATCGCTTCTCCTGTTGACAATATAAACACCCTTGGCCTTAACATAAACCATAAAAACATAAACAACAAAAAGAATGTCTGGAAACCTCACATCCCACGGATGCTAGAGGCAGCCTTCTTCAAAGAACTGGGATATTAATCATGGCGGAGAACTTTCCTTTATTCCTCTTCTCAGTTTACTCCAGCTATAAACAGGGTCTCATCCCGCCTTGTATAGAGTATTGTTCTCAATAACACTCCATAAGAGGAGAGACCAGCCTGGATCTCCACCGGCTTTTGATTAGAGAGGACAGGGTCGAGTTCAAAGGTCAAAAGGCCTTATAACAACTGAGATATTATACTTTCAGTTCACTTGACCCTCTAAATCTTTGCGGCGCGAACACAACTATTGTCATTAATCTCTTTTCTTATAGGTACCACAAGCGCAGGTGTTGCCGAGGGAACTTAACCCAGCGTACCACAACCTTTAGCGACGCTCAGTGGCCCTCGTAGCACAAGGGGTGCTGTGTCTGCGCATACCCCCACACCACCGATCATCAATTCTCGCTGCGTCACTTGGCTATACACTAGTTCGCTGCACACCACAGTGCTTCCCTTCTTTCCTGGCCAACCCCACACACTCGTTCTGTGGAATTCTCTTACATCTTCTGTGTTTCCTGCTGCTGAATTTAATCTCCTCACATTAAAGCCTGCGTCTGTGCTAATCGTATTTTGCGCTAGCGGATGAAACTTTGGTGTGCAACCCCCCCTCCCTGAATAGGGCCTTGCCCGTGAGTGGTGGTGACAACTGTAATATATTATATATAGTATATATATATATATATATATATATTTATATTATATATTATATAATATATATATATATATATATAATATAATATTATATATATATAAAGGATCCGTTATCTAAAGCTTTAGGTGAGGAAACTGTTAAAGAATATAATTCTATTCAACAACACGAAAAATCCAGGTGTAGAAAGATGTTTATTTAACTACCTGAGAACATTCTGTGAACATCCCCTTGAATTTTAAAATTGTTTCTTAGAAATATTCGCAATGTTCACCGGAAAATAATTTTGATATTATTTTGGCGGCAAGTGTGGAAATATGTGTTTGACAATATGTTACCAATCTTCTTAAACGTTCTTCTGAACAACAACCCAAAAAACCGTAGCTAGGAAAGCAACAAGGATAATTATCATTTTTAATCCTAGTAATGTTTTTTTTTTTTTTTTTTTTTTTTTTTTTTTTTTTTTTTTTTTTTTTTTTTTTTTTTTTTTTTTTTGTAATTTTTATTATATTATTCAGAAGAACGTTTGAGAAGATTGGTAACATATGTCAAACACATTCCACACATTGCAGGGACCATATATCAAAATATTCCCTGAACATTGCGAATATTCTAGAAACATTCTTAAAATTCAGGGGGATGTTCACAGAATGTTCTCAGGTAGTTAAATAAACATCTTTCATGTTTTTCTCACATTCTTGGAACATAATGAGAACATCACGGGATCTTCCAAGAACATTCTAATAATTCCGTGGATGCCCAAAGGGACTTCTCCGATTAGTTAAATGAAACAGATTTTTCATGTTCCTTATAACCATTCTTTTGAACATAATAAGAATATAATCAACTGGGATTCTTTCCAAGAACAATCTAAAATTTTCCTGCGGGATGTCCAATCCCAGGAACATTCTTCAGGTAATACAATGGCGGCACATTTCATGTTTCATGTTTCAGCATTGTCTCAGAACATTAATTGGGAACATTAGATGTGTGTATTCTTATTTGGTAACATCAACAATATTTTTTATTCCCACGAGGATGTTTTAAGAATATTCTCAGAATATATTTGTGCTATGCTGTGTAATCATATATATAAATATATTGTTATATATATATATTATATATATATATCTATATATATATATATATATATATTATATATATATATATATATAACTGTCATACTTATAATATTCAAAAATATATGAACTCTTTATTTATCTTATTATAGCGATATGAATTTATATATATATATATTATATATATATATATATATATATATATTATACTATATATATATATATATTATATATATATATAATTATCAAATTTTTTTAGGCTCGGCCGGGGGGTCAATTGGCTATCAACATTTCAAAGAAAGTTGACAAAATATATGGACTAGAAAAGTAACCGGAGGAAAAAAATAGCGGAAGCTATTCGGTGCGTTTACACCATGTAAAGAAAAGTAACGAGCCGTTGAATGCCGTTACTTCAAAAAACGTAGTTCCCGTTAGTTTTTACGGGAGTAACGATCATGCCCAAACCTTTATTGGATATATATATATATATATATATATATTATATATAATATATAATATAATATATATATAATATATATATATATATATATATATACTATTATATATATAATATATATATATATATATATAATATACTATATAATATAATATATATATATATATATATGTATGTATGAAACTCTCTTCTTCACTTAATTTTCCCTGCTTCCTTTTACTTGAGCACTATTCACTCACGCAAGACTGAGACATGTCGGCTCTACTATATTTTCTTTAATTCTAGTGCGTTTCGTTGGAACATATTGTCTTGTTAGCATCAGGGGTCTTAAAAACCGAAAACTTATGGCCATCTTATATGATCATTGCGAACAATAAACCGATTCGGAAATTTACCTTAAGAAAACAGCAAATGATCACACACCTAATTGTGGCGGAAAGCCTCCCTGATAGAATAGGACCGTGATATTAGGTTGCAAATTTTGTGTCTGAGAATAGGCAAAGTGATGCATTATGTCAAAGTAAATGCTGTTGCTCAATGTTTGAATCATAAAAGAAATATTGCTAAATGACTCTCAGGTGGAATGCCACGTCAGACATCACCTAACGTTAATTGAGGACTGTCACTGACGCTTTCATGATTGATTAGCCCTTTTTTTTATTTATTTATTTATTTATTTATTTATTTATTTATTTATTTATTTATTTATTTATTTATTTATTTATTTATTTTTATTTTTATTTTATTTTTTTGAGATTCTTTCATCTTATTTATTTACCTTAACTAACATTTGAAAAGTTGACAATTTATAAAACGATATTTATTTACGAAAATTTGTGTGGTCTTTCAAATGTATAAACAGCAGGCTAATTAAGAGCAACTCTAAACGTTTTCTAATAACTTTAAAAATAGTTTCTTAAGGTATCATTAAGACATTAGCTCACAGGCTGACAAGCCAGGATAGTTAAGGAATAATTATCGTATTAGTTTGAATTATTCATCTGATGCAATATACTGCTCTTAAACTTTCTTATGTTCAACACATTCAACAGTTCCCGTGGCTTTTCATACCAAACAATGAATACACAACCCTGATAATGGCTTTTCTGTTATATCCAATTTAGTACAATCGTTGAACTGCGATTACAGATTTTATTTTAATAAACCATTTACACAAAGAGTTTTGCTTTATTTTGAGGATTCATGGCGACTGAGCAAAAAAATAAGAAACTATTTCTTGAGCAGAGGTTCTAATTATCAGAATGACGCAAGTAAGTAAGAAGTAAGTAGGTTATCTAAGTTAGCGATAGGTATTATAATTAAACTTCATTACTTGCAACTTTAATCTTTATAGTTAATCTGGGTTAAAAAAAATTAAAATCAGTTTAACCATTGCTATAATTTAAAAAAAAAAAGAACATTACGAGTTATGATGGTTTTTCTAAGCCTATGAAACCGGGTTAAATTTAATGTAATAAAAAACTTAAATTTTGCCTTTTTTGTGAAAGAATCGTACTGAGAGTACATAGTAATATAATATATATATATATACTTATATTATATATAATATATATATAAGTATAATATATATACTATATACATATATATATATACTATATATATAATATATATACTATATAGTATATATATATAATATAATAATATATAAAAATATATATAATATTTAAATAATATATATATAGACTACTATATTATATATATCATAGTATATATATAATAATATATATACTACTACATAATATAAATATATATAGGATTATATGAGCATAAATAATATATAAATAGAATATATTATAATATATATATATAAGTATATAATATAATACTATATATCAGATCATATATATAAAAAAATTTTGTATTTCCCACTTTAGACTATTATTATTATAGTTTTTTATAATTTAAATTATTAATACAATTATTATAGATATACTTATAATATAATATAAACTATATATATATATATATATACGTGATATAAGTTACATATATATATATATATAATTATTTATATTTGTACCATAAGAAAGTCACTTTATTATGCTTTGAATCGAGTCCTGACGCCTTCTCCATTGTTAAATTTGGAGATTCAGAGGAAACGCATAAAATTTTTTTCGTCTATCGTCTGCATTCAATGGGCACTAAAATCATGTACTCTTTAAAATTTTAATTACTTTGAAATTAATTTCTGGAAGTATGAAATTTAAAACTTTATTTCACCCTCAGTAATAACAACATAAATTTAAATTTTCTTTCTTGTCTTCATTACCTAATTTTATTATTATAATTAATATAATTAATTTATATTTTATTTATTATTTATTATTTATATTATAGTATTTACCTAATTATATTTTTGTTTGATTAAATTAATGTTTTGAAAATATTTTTTTAAAAAAAATCATTATTAAGCGTAACATTTATACATATGCTGAAATGTATTCTCCTATGAAGAAATGAAAATTGCATTATTGTGATAAAATTTTAAAAAATGACTTCTCTTTCGATTTCTGTATTTATTTCTTCATTAGATCTTTGGAAATAACTTTAATCATTTTGCAGCCTCTTAAACAATAAGACTTCTTAGTTAAGTCATTAAATATATATATATTTATATAATATAATTATATAATATATATATATAGATATATAGTAGTATAAATATATATATATATAGTTATAGTATATATAATATATACCATATATATATAATATATATATTATATATAATTGTTGGTGTAATAATTCTCGTAACTTCATAACATAATCTGCCAAAACTTAACGTGGAGTTTCCATAAATTAATATTAAACTTTTCTATTCTACTATACATATTATTAATTACCTTTAAATATAATATATATAATAATAGTAGTATACTATTATTATTAATTAGAAAAGAATCATATATCAGTTACTACTACTATTATATATAAATATATATATATATAAACATATAATAAGATATATATAAATAGTCTAGTAAAATCAGACCTTGGTTTCTCCTGAATGCTGCCATGGTGTGAGCATATTAAAGGAAAAGAGGATAGTGTTTACTCGATAATAAACTTCCAACATAACGCTCGATGATTTAAAAACTAAATAAAGATGACCACCAGTAAAAAAGCTGAATCATATATAAACATTGTTTAGAACTAATGTAGCTTCAGTTATTTTTGAAACTGTTTCAATTTCATGCATCTGTATACTATATTTATTCCTAATGACATGGTAATTCATCGTAGTTCTCTAAAAAAGCGTCTCTATAATAAAAAAAATAAATCAGAGAAATGGGGAATGCATAAGAGATATGAGCACCATGACGAGTGTTTCGCAAACTTTTTAATCTCTTCTTGCTACTATCTTAGGAATAAGTTCTTCTATTTGTTCTTCATCTTCTTCCCAATTTTTTTACCTATATCTTAGTGCATACTCTTCTAAGACAAACACTCGTCCTCCAACATTATGACTATCTCAGATTCAATTTAGCATAACTCTGATAAAATAATATATTTTAAACTTTAATAGAAGCGTCTCGATCGAATCGTCATATATAGTTACTAATAGCATCTCGAAAAAATACATATCGTGACTATTTAGATAACTTTATGTGAGATGTTTCCATATTTGCATCTCACACTCTAACTATCTGATCAACATGCCTGAATAACTCCCACCTATTCAGCTTCGTCTTGACCTGACCATCAGATCTATCACCTATGCCTATCGATCACTGAGGTATATTTATTCATATGCCAATACACCAATTCTCAGCCTTACTTTTTACATTTCAATAGAATGTATAATAGCCGAAGTACGTATCTCCGGTCGAAGTTCATCATAGTATATATACATTGTGAGGACGATGAAGCACTATCCAAAATTTATATTATTTGGGGAATGTAAGATAGATATTCATCTAAGTAATCAGCACGTATGGACGTAACGCATACACAAAGAAAATTGTTCAGTAGTTAATCTAGTTAAACATATATCATTTCCATTGAACAGATACGTCTATTTTCGCGCTAAGGAACAGAGTATATAATTTTGTATATAAATCTTATGTTCGTTGTGCACTCAAATTTTATCTGGGTATGCACATTGAGATGCTGACACCTAGATAGACTGAATACTATGAGCATTATTTGGCCACATGTTTTAAGAACTAGGATGATCGCATTGGTGGCCATTTCTATCCCATCAATAATTTACTAAATTACTACTTCTAGTGAAAGAAAATATTTACAATGGTCATAATCAGCAGTTATAGTACAGAATATAATTCTTTAAAAGAGTGTGGATAAAATTAGACTCATTTTTCCCATAGAAACAGAGAGTTCGATTAGACCTGTAGTAAATAATGTCCAGTGGTAAAATATACTCTCTATACACGTTTTTTCTGCATTCAATATACTCTCTGAATGTACAAGAATATCGAGATATTGATTGTCAATAATGTGGAAAAGAATTAAGTATCGATTTAAAGATCTTACTGTTTCCTCTCATTGCACCCCTTTATCTATACGATAGTATTATCAATTATCTCTCGAGTCGATATGGTCTATAATTTTTCCTTGAACTCGTCTTTATACTACAGTCAAATTTATATTATATAACATCCTTAATCAGGAGATCTCATGTAGACTGTATATTTTATAGAATTGATCCTCAGAGAGTTATGTATTTACAAGAACTTATCAGACTTGCTCTCTCAATGTTATGATATATAGAATACTAATCTCTAAGTAGTACTCTATAGACAACTAAACCACACTCAATCTAACCTAGGATCATTTTATTCATTTTACCCATTCTCTTCTGATCTTCACCATACACTCTAATCAACATCCCATTAACTAACACATCTCGATATTCTCAAACTCATAGCCCACACATCAGTTACTTTATCAGAGCAGTAAGCTAACATCATTAATATCATCAAGCACTATTTCTTTAGAAACTAAATCTCTTTACCCGACTTGCCTTCCTGAGGCAGGATAATTAATATCTCTATTTGAATCTTTTATATTCCTGTGAACGAATACTATATCTAATATTTATATCTTTTTTCAATTATTGCGTAAAATACCTGGTGAGGCCTATGAATTACTGCAATACGTTGGGATTATAGAAATTTATGTAAAAATATATATAAATAATGGCACAAAACCATCATTATAACCATGAAAGTAGAATTAAAGCGGTCTTTGAGATCATCCTTATTCTTTGATATTTTCCTTGATACGTAGTCGATCCCATATTGCCGGCTCTTCGATATAAGACACTTCTCGGATAGGGGAGAGAAACAATCACACGTCTACTTGAGCATTTTGCGGTGCTATATCAGCCAGTTCTCATACAGGGTAATCAGCATCATCGAGGTCAGAATATGAAATTGCTTCGTAGTCCGAGAATAGCGCTATCTTATTAACATTACATGGACTCTTTTATTATCAAAACATAGTTGGCTCTACTCTCTTTGTGTACGATCAGTCGCAAACCCGTCTCATATAATTACCTGTTCTTCTGTAAGACGTCATATATATATTCCTTTTTTTAATGTTGATTTACAAAACAATCTAAAGATTACAAATGAGATAGTCTAAACACCACCCCGTGCAACTATACGGATTCAATAGCTAACGTTAAGTTAATTGATCAATTTCTCAAATCAATGACAAAATATAGATCTAGATACGTTACACGACACCACATGTTATCTCATTAGTAAATTATGCTGTAGATAGAGAAAAGATATTATATAATTATATAACTCATTAACTCATATATATATTAAAGTATATATTATATTATATATATATTAATATATATATACATGTAAGAAATAATAGTATAATATAATATATATATTATATAAAATATATAGCCTTAACTATTATATAAACCTTTCTATATATATATATAATATTAATATATATAGATATATATATACCATACTATATATCATTCATATTTATTTATCTATATATATATTTTATATTATCTATTTATAGTATATTTAAAGAGCATCGTACTCTCAGTATGCTCATCATTATCGAATATTCTCTACCTCATAAGTGCTCAGGATGACCTCCAAAAACTTCCCCTGAACTACGGAGACCTAGACGAGATTGTCCATGACACGACTCATTAAAGTAACGATATTATATAAAATTAATATTACCTACATTTGTCTTAAATTAAATCATTTTAATTTCTATAAATAAAATTTTAGTTATCTAACTCATGTTTTATAGGTCTAATTAAATTTTCAACCCTCGTGTAGGCCCCCCTATAATACGCCTATTGTATATCTATATTATATATATATAATATATATATACATTATAATATCTATATGAAGAAAAGTTTCAGATATAGTTTAGTTAAATATGTATATTAGTATATTATAATATATATATATAGGTATTATTATATACCCTATATATATATATATAGATATATATATATTAATATCAAATATATATAATATAGTACAATAATTCGTCACATTTTAATTATATTATGAAAACATTTATTTAAGTATATATGCATCTTATTAATGTATATAAGGGCATTTACTAATCCCTTTGATACTCTCAATGTAATGGTGACCTACATTATAATAACTCACTACTATATATATATATAACTCACCCTCTACTAATATAATATATCTACCCTATAGCCATTAATCATTTACCTTATATTGTGTATAATCTTTTTATCTATCTCGCCTCTTGATCTCTATCTCAATAAATTCACTATTATATCTATTTATCTTATTCCCACCATAATAATATATGTATAGGTAATTCCTAGTTATAAGTTTACTATATCACTGAACTAATATATTTATATAGTTAATAGTCATATTAATATAATATATATATACTATAAATATTAAAACTACAGCTACTTTAACTCGGAAACAGTTCAATAAGAAAAAATATTTTATTACCTACCTAACCTAACTTAACCTAATACGAATTTGCGATAGCCACAAATTTTATGCTCAGTTTTACTAATTATTATACCTTTATATCTATATTAATAATACTATATATATATAATTTTATATTTAATCTCATTATTTACTTTAATATGTATATAATGTTATTTCCTATTACTATATTACTATATTAGTAAAATATATAATATATATAACTCATATAATATATATGCTATACTGAATATATATATTATGAGAGGAGAGAGAGTGTGAGAAGAGTAGATAGAGAGAGTAGTCGAGAGATAGAGATAGATATCGACTATCAGACTCCCGAAACAGTCTTGCAAAACTTGATCCAATCACGTCGCTAGGAATATTCTACCTTAGTAGTATAAAGCTCGGAAGGAGCAGAAATATATTTATTTACTCAGAGTGTGGGCTATTTTTAATAAAATACATTAATCAACACGTGATTTTTTTTATAATTAGTTTTCTATACAGTATTTTTTTTTATAACCTATATATAATCATATAATATTATAAAAGTTATATTTTACATATATTTTATAATATGTAAGATGCTTATTAAGGAAAAAAAGTACATACTGGTATATTTAATATGTTGTTTATTAGTTAATATGTTAATATTATTTTATTAGTATTTATTGTTATTGATCAGGAAACAGAAATCTGTTTACTCATATAATAAATTGTTAATTGTATTGTAATATAATATGTATTAAATTTCATATTATAGGGTGCTTAACATATAACTGATGAAACTCTAATACACTAGATCTCTCTCATACATCTTACTTTACGTGTCATACATTTAATCGATATAGTATCGTTAACCAATTTGGAACATTCAAACTAACTGATTTTCTCACATAATTTGTATATAGTGATGAGTGACTCAAATTATATATTAAAATATATTTATTTGGGTCCTTTATATAATATATATATATATATATATTATTTATATGTGTATATAGGCAATCCTCCTGACATCTTTCCCCCATACCCCCTCTCCTTATTATTCACCTCAAACCATTCATATCTATATCTTACTATCACTCAACCTCATACGAGACCTTTAGATATTACTTTCACTAAGTCGCTTTAATATCTCTCATAATATTTTTTTATATATATACTCTCAACATTTGACATACTGTACTGACCTCTTGATCCTTTTTTGTAGTGTATTATTTATAGTAGGTCTACGCTTGGCTAATGTCATAGTTTGCTATATCTAAAGGCTAGTTTAGAGATAATGGATTGAAATTATATAAATAATAGATGTATGATATTTGCTTAACATAAAAGTCTATATGTCATTTTACAGTTTACTACCTTTTCACTATTCATCTATTTCATTCATATTTACTGTATCATCTTCTTTTCATCTTTTTAGAATTTATATTTCTCTTTAGTATTTAATACTAACTAATATTATATTATTTATAAACTATATTTATATTTTACTTACATATATAAATAGAATTATATAGTACTTATTTGTCATACTGAAAGATAAACATATAAGTATACATAATGAAATCCTAAAAGAATTTATAAGATGTTAGTTGCTATAGAATATGAATAAAATATGTTTATTAAGGTAATGATAGTAGCTTGTTTGAAGTTGTTTCATATCAGTAATCCTAAAAGATATTAATGATATGTTAGTTTTGATGGTGCTATATTTCTTCGTTTTCCAATTATATTAATGTCTTATAAGTATTACCAAACATTGGACCAGGTTCTATTTATAATAAAGGCACGAAATATTTCTCATATGATTTTTAAGTTAAATGTGTAAAGAGACTTCATTATCATGGCTTCCCACCACTTATTTATTTCTTCGAATCTCTTTGATTTTTCAAAAAAAGATTTCAAAGAATTATTTAAATTTGTATTAATAATAATATGAATATAGGTAAAGGTTAGTGTTATTTCAGAATGATAAATTAAAAATTTTTATATTAAATATATTATCTATAATATCTATATATTATAATCTAATTTATTTAATATATTCAAGTAATTTAATAACCAAAGTGCAAAGATGAAAGAAGTAATTACTTTATAATAACATTTGTTAATAAATATAATAATGTACTAAAGATTTTGTTAGACTAGTATTCTTAAAGATAACTTTAATAGAATATTTAATATTGATATTTAATATATTAAAATTCCCTTACTAGATGACTATCTTGAATATAAGACTATTACTTACGCAGCGCTTTCCTAGGTTTACATTTTAAAGCAACACTTTTGGCTTGGACAAGATAATTTATGTTGAAAATTCTTAAGGAGTTGGCGTTTTCATTTGTCCACAACCATTTAAGCAACTGAATTCATGAACATAAGCAAATCTGTATGTTCAAAATATACTTTCAGGAATATGGGATTTTGGACCAAGTTGGAGGTTATCTAGTGCAATACAATATCAGGTTGTACCTTACCGAGTATTAAGTGACAAATCCTATCCAAGAAAACATAGTCTCTATGAATGTAAAAGATCCAGAAATGTTGGATGGTAATTGCGTCTTATAATATTGAACTAAACATCAATTAACTTTACCCATGCCACTACGGCACTGAAAATAATCGTAAATTTCCTTCCCTCGAGACCCTCAATACAAAAAGTCGTTATACAAATTAATTTGTATAATTATTCATTTTTTATTTTTTTATAGAAATAAGTATTTCTTATGTTTTTTTCCAAAAACCCTACGTT